>JAYJMF010000056.1:1067710-1080135 GCA_036873715.1 Salvia sclarea
TGGTGCATGTTCCTTATATTTTTGGGCAAATATAATTGTTCCTTATATTTTTGGGCATAAACACCTATTACCTCAAAAAATATATGAGGTTACCAGATCATACACTGTTAGTTTACCCATTATAATCCAATTACAGATGCAAATACCAAAATCCAAGCACTAGGCAGTAAATCCAACTGAATTTCCAGTAGCCTTTGTTCTCCAACCCTATTTTCTATTCTTGATGAACGAATTTTTTTCATAATTGTAACTGGAAAACAAAGTCACTAAAATGTTGCTCAAAATTTCAAGTTGAACTAGTGGATGAGATTAGGATCAACGGTGGCTTGAGCTTGACTTTAGAGAAGAGAATAAAGAATTTAATTAAAATGGTAAGTTGGCTTTTTATCTTAAAAGAAAATAGTGTAGATAGATATAAAAATGAAATGCAAAATCAAAATACGAAGCTCGGAAATTGTACATATCCAGAGGCAGAGCCGTCTGTCTCTCAACTTCATCTTCTTCTCGAATCTCTCTCTCTGGCTGAAGCTTCACCTACTGCATCCATGTCAGCACAAAGCCTAAACCTCTGCGGAGTTCTCTCCGAGACCAAGCGCATAATCAACGCCCACTCCCGCCATTTCCTGGCTCTCTCGGTCCTCTTCCTCCTGCCTCTCTCCTTCTCCCTCGTCGTCTATCCTTCCCTCTCTCACTCCTCTTCCCCTCTCTCCCACTACCACCGCTCCCTCTTCTTCTTCTCCTCACCTGAACCACCCATCGACAGATCCCACCTCCTCCTCGCAGCTGTCTACGCCCTCTTCATCGTCTTCTTATCTCTCTGCGCCACCGCCTCAATCACCCACAGCACCTTCCACGGATTCTATGGCAGGCCGGTCAAAGTTATCTCGTCCATTAAGTATGTGCTCATATCGTGTCTGCCCCTAATTGGAACCCTGATTATCGCCAAGTTCATTTTCGGGTTAATTGCTTTTGGATTTGGGGGTTTTACTGCGTTGGTGTATACTGCCCTAGCTCTAATTGGGGCAGAAATCGAGTACACCAATGTGTATTTGATGGGGTTCGTTGGCTTGATGAGTGGTCTGCTATTGGGGGTTTTGATTTACTTGCAAGTGGAGTGGTGCCTGTCGTGTGTGATCGTCGTTGTGGAGTCGAAATGGGGGTTTGCTGCGCTGAGGCGGAGCGTGTGCTTGGTGAGAGGGATGAGAGGGGTGGCGTTTGGGTTGATGTTGCTGTTTGGATCGGTAATTGGGTTTCTGGGGTTGCTGTGCTCGACATTGGCGGGCGGCAGGGGCTGGGCGTTTGTGTTTCAGGCTGTTGTCTACACGGGGTTTATGACCATTCTGATGCTCTACAGTGTGGCTGCAACTGCTGTGCTGTTCATGTATTGCAAGGCTTTGCAGGGGGAGCTTGCGTTTGAGTTCGCGCAGGAGTATATCCGCCTGCCTTTCAATGATGGCAAGCTTTCCCATGTTGCCTATGTCGTGTAGCCAGTGTTATGGTGACTTTTCATGTAATGCTTGGTGTTGGTGATGTTAATACTTCATATTTGTATCACTGCATATTCAAGTTCTCCATGTTGCCTTCATTGAGTAATATCCACGCTTTTGTTCATATACTTCACCGACTTCAATTGGCCGAAAACCTGATTAGATTCAGCTTACTCGATTTTTATTTTACAAATAGGAATTGATCAAGTCTTTTCTTCTCTTTTGGAATTCTATGATTTGATAGTTGATAAAACATTTCAAGATCCTATATATATGGAGTGAGATTTGGCTACTCTGTTATAACTCAAATGTGTAGAACATTTTTGCTCATTCTGGAGTTTCTCAAAGTAGGTTTCGGGTCAAGTTATGCTACTTGTGTTGTGGTAATTGTTGCTGGTTGGGATTGCATGCCTTGCTTGCTTCACTCTTCTTACAAGTAGTTCTGTGTTTGAATCAATGTACATTCCATTACATTTTACAAGTTCAAGTAACAACTTTTTTATTTTTAAAAACGGAATGCTTGAATTACAAAATTTTTGTTACAGAGATCCTCTAGGAAGATTCAGTGACCCACAATTTTTTTTTTCCATTGTATTTTTTTTTTAATTTCCTATCGGCTATTTTAAAATTTAGAGAATACAGTTGCAAATTATAATCCATTCTATTCATTTTCTTTTATCCTACTAATCAATGCATATTTTTGCAATTATTAAAAAATAAATTTGCAGAAAATAAATCATGTTGTAAAAAAAATTAAAATTAAATCAAAACACTCAATTTTAAAAAGTAAAAAATATATATTTGCAATTCCAAATAAAAAAAATTGCAGCAGCCAGATAATACGTTTGCAACCTAAAATATAGAACTTATGCCAAAATAATCAACTTACAGAAATAAACACATATTTGCAATTGCAAACAAATAAAATTGCAATTAAAAATTTAGAAGTTAAACTAAAGTAATCAATCTATAGAAAGCAAACACCTATATTTGCAAATTGCAAACAAATAATTGCAATAATATTTACTGCTAATTACAATAATAATGTTAAATATTTTATTAATACCACAACTATCAACTATTTATGATTGTTAACAAAATAAATATTCAAAAGAAGATTGAAAAAGGTTTAAAAATCAATATTAATCGAATTAATTTTTTTCGGATAAATCAAATCAATATTAATCAAATTAAACTACACTACCATATAAATGATAACGAAACCCCCTAACTAAGGGAGAGACACGTTTCATAATAACAACCCATGGCTATTATATCCTTAATTTATTTTAAAAATTTATAAATAAAACACAAACTTTCCTTCATCACAACCGCATATCTTCACAAATCAATGAGTGAGATCAGTTCTTGGTCCTCACAAATTGAAGGGGATGTATTTGAACCCTCCCCTATTATAGATTATAGATGTATATTGCATGAAATATTAGATAAGAACAACAATCTCGGACTAAAATATCAAAATTATTAACATTTGAGGAAGTTGTAGTTCATATCCCGTTTGACAATTCGGGTAATTCTTTGAGGGGCTTGTGAGAAACATTGAAACGTTCTTGCACAAACAAAAGAATTTATTTTTGGGGGCAAGGTCCAATAATCCTTTCCCCATTGCCACACAGTTTTACAACCCTGAATTATCAATATAAATAATTTACAGAAAGAATGCAGATATCAGTACCATTACAATCACACTTTTCCCTGTAGATGAAAATGTACAAATACTCCGTATTCAAAACCAAGGATTTTCGTATTTCTGTTTTGGCAATCTTGTGTATAATTATAATATGGTTTTTCGCCCCTTTGTTGATGCGCTAAAATGAAGCCATATTCAATCACATGGCAGTGTGTAACTGTGTCTCATATACGTCGTGGTATCATTTCATGACCGTGCTTGTCTTCTTGAATCACTTTTGACGAGAGCTAAGTTATCTGTTCTTCCTTGAACCGGAGAAGGGAGACAGATTGTTGCTCGTTTCCATATTCAATTCCTCTATTCGCTGCCGGTCTGTTGGCTACAGGCTGAGGTCTGAATTGCGCAGCAGCAGCATTAGCATTGCTGTGGCTACTGTTTTTAGCAGCTGGCACGTCGTGGTTATGCTTTCCCTCATACGTAGTTATAACTGCTTTCGGGTCACTCGCAGCCCGTTCTACATGCTTACGGACGTTGCACCCAGCAGTCGTGCACTTGTAGTAGCTTCTGCAAACACACAAGCAGCACAATTTTTGAGAAAATCTAGTCATAATCAAATATTCACAACATAAGACTTGACCATTTTTAGTTCCAATTTCAAAAGAAGTGAGAGGAAAAGGTTCATCACCTTGGGTAAGGGTTCCCTTTAACAACCTTCTGCCCATATTTTCGCCACCTATAACCGTCATCCAAGAGGTCGACTTCACTAGTCGTCTGGACAATGATCCTAGGCTCAGTAACTGTTCGATGGGAAGAAGATGCTTGCTCGGGATTCTGGACCTCAACAATCCTGCTAATGTTTCAGTTCCGGATAATAATATCAGAAAAGCCTAAACTACCGTTTGTTGGGAAGCTGTCAAACAGAAAAATAATGTTACCTTCTTTTGGAATCGGGTTCATCTTCGTGGCCGTCATCAACTCTAGTTTCAACACCAGCCACCTCCTCACTGTCACTGGATCCAGATATTTGTTCGGGAGTAAGTTGGCTCGATCCCTGATCTTTAGAATTTGATAAATAAGACCCCCCTTCCTCAGGCTTGTTCGGCCTGTCAGCACCAAGTTCGGAGTTTCTCTGCGGATTCATTGTTCCATTTGAGCTTCCAGCGTCTTTTGGGCGCTTATTAGGTTGGGGATGGTTGTGTTGGCCTTTGTATATGATTTCGGTTATTTGACCATCGAGAGAGCGTTCTACTTTTTTCTTTACCGGACAATTTGCATGAGTGCATTTATAGTAGCTTCGAGGGAATTCACTGCCCTTGACCTGCTTCTGCCCATATTTCCGCCAGTTGTACCCATCATCAGTTGGCTTATCAACAGCGAAGTTAGCAGGTTGAAATTTGTGATCGGATTGAGAAAAATCAGACGACTCTTTGATAGACTTTCTGTCAGGCAAAGGCGGCGGAGGTACGTGCTGCTGAAACGATGCATTGGAAGGAAGAGGTTGCATGTGCGATACGGATGAGGGAGAAGCTGATGAGAAAGACGGGTATTGAAATTGCATTTGAGCTTGAGCTTGACCTTGACCTTGAGCCTGATCACTAATCTGGGGTAGGATTTGTTGATGCGATAATCCAAAATGGCCCTATTTCAAGGAAAAAGAACAATGACAATTATTATTTTAAAAAAGGTGCAGAGTTACCTTTTCAGGAATTTAATTAATCTTTTCAAGGAATAGAGTACATGTATTTTCTAGAAATGATAGCACGAGTCTTACTTCCTAAGTCATACCAGTCCCTAAGAAAACCTAGACCCACATTTCAATTACAAGTAATGAGTATTGTGAGCTACTGGATAGAGCTCCAGGACCAGGGCCTTACAGTATAAGTCAATACCAAAACCATGCACAAGGATTATAGAACTCTCAAATTTTATCATCCTATAAGGCAGGAGATAAAACAGATACCCCACAAAAAGGATGAATAGTGAATACAGATCAGGGGATAAGAAAGAGCTGTTTCTCCATATAATTTTGTAACCTAGAGATTTAAAACCAAAGACAGAAGAAGAAAAGATAAGAGATTTCCCCTCGGAATGGTTTATTAGGTCCTTCTACATCATCTTATTCAGAGTTATATCAGCAGAAGAAAGGTAAGACAGCTTGCACTGTACTGGGAGGTACAGAAACTCGAGACACTTAGCACAAAAAATTATATATCCTGTTAGGGACCACAGAGTGGCAGTCAGTGAGGTTCCCTACTGTTTCTTGCATCACCCAAGACTCCACAGATTGAAATGATATGCTGATACTCGTTTCTAAAGAGCTTAGCTATACCATCTCTTTAGACAAAAGATTTCTAATGTTATGGCAGCATATTTTGATCAAAAGGTTATAGACACGCGCACGTGAACTAACCACCTTATGAGTTTTGGGCACAAGAAGTGTTGTCTCCTAATTACGTACTCATATTCAAGCTCTCACAGTTTAGGTTTCCCTGTATACTATCTCAGAGAACGCATAATCTATTCAAAGCATATCACATGAATATTCTATAAAGAGAATGACTCACTCAATTGTAATAGCTTCCTACAAATTCACATAAATCCTAAAATTAAATCCCATTGAATAATAGCTGAGGGTATGTTTGCCATGTCACCCTGAGAAAGATAGCATAGCTGAATACACCCTAAATAAGGTCGGGATAGAATGGGTTTGCAAATTTGACATGGAAGCATGCTAGATCTATATCCTGCAACCACCTTCTTCTTCCATCAGGAGAAACAATCGTTACATTCCACTACCAAAAGAGTAAACTCCAGAGTACACCAAAAACTACCCTTTTGATACATCAAATACCTTTTCATTGAGAGAGATATACAATTGAGTTTAACAAATAGACAAATTTCCTGTGAATAGCTTTACACGAACTATGTCCCAGAATTACTCTGCACATGTATGCTATAACATTGGTAACAGAACATTCAGTTTAACCTACCATATGCTTCAATCTTCATCAACTAAATTCCTTTTCGTATACAGGCCTCAACTTTTAATTTTGAGAAATCTCAAAATCTCCGAGTCTGACAAAGGTGCAACTAACAATCATTTATCCTTGTTAACTAAATAGATGATCTTGCATTGATTAACTCTTCTGTCCTATTTCAACATCAAATTAGATAACTGATCTCGCATTGATCAGATGAAGCTCACAAAGACGCATATTAGTATAAATTCATGTTAACCTGATTTCCACAGACAAGCGAAAGCTCTAATATAATTTCCCAAAATTAAAAACAAAGATTTTTCCCCCTTTCGTGATCATACAAAGCAAATCCGTTTGCTAGACCAAAACTAATCCACTTCATTAAAACGGCATTACAGTTGCACACCTACATAACTAAGAAGCAAAAATGAAGGCATATAATTTGATTAAATTAATCACCTCACACACAAAGAAAGTGAATCAAATACCTGCGACGGCGAAAAGAAATCCGGCGAATCGAGAAAGGTCGGCCTATTCTGCTGAAACCTAAAGTCCGGAGACGGCATGGCGCCGGCGAGGAGCTGAGAGAAGGAGCGGCAGTCATTGTCGGGGTCGTTTTCGGCGAAGAAGCTGGAGACTAAGCTCATCGGGCCAGGGCTGGCGCCAGTGAAGAGATTCTCGATGGAAGCTCGCGGCGGGAGAGTGATCGACGGCGGAGGTTTAGACGACGATTGTGGCGGTGGAGCCTTATTCTCGCCCATTGGATTGGATTCACCTCACTTTGACTTTCGATTTCTCTTCCTACTTTTAAAGCCTTAGCTTTTCTGGCCTTCTAATTTCTCAAAGTCGTCGTCGATTTCTGCTTTTTTGCTTTCTATTTTTTTCTCCTTTTTCTAATTTCGTGAAAATACTATACTTTGGCAGTTAGTTAGCTTACTATTTTCCTTTGGCGGTTATAAAATTAATTTTATATGTTAGTATAAAAATATCTGATGAGACTCCATCAGCACACAAGATTTATTAGGTACACCTATAATAATTCACACACATATTAAGATCTTATAATCAGATCAAATAAAACTAAAGTGCTAAATGGACATCGATGTAATAAATGAGAAGTTTTTAAAGTCAACTATAAATAAAATGTGGTGCTACTACGGATTTTTAATTTTTAATATTGATCAGAGTAAAATTAAATTTGTGATTTTTTGTTTCGCTTATTCTGCCGCTACTTCACAACTCACAACCTAGACAAGTATTTCTTTGTAGATTCAAATCAATGGTTAGGAACTTTGTTGCATAAATTGCCAAAATTGCGAATGTTTTAAACCCTACTATAATAGTAACATTTTACATTTCATAAAAGAGACCTGTGCTATCTTATTATTATACCAAAATTATTTAACTTAAACACCATTAATATAAGAGATATGCATATCCATTGACTCAACGCTTGATCGATCATCACAGTTCATGGACACGTCCATGTTGATATACTCGGAATCATGTTTCAAAGATTTATTAATTGATTCAGATTTCAGAGATTAAACTAAGTGTAGTCAAGGCATTATTTGATTGTCAAGGAATCTGGTTTGAATGCTTTGAATTTCTAGGTTTTTCATTTTTGTTTTGATATTAGACAATTACAACCCCCAGCAAAAAGAATTGGAAAATTACACAATCTCTTGGATTTTGATTCCTAAGTCCAAAATAAGCATTCTGAATCATTTTTCTCATGAAATCACAATCTTTATAGAAAAATAATAGGCAGATTTATATAATAATTGTACATAGAAGAGAAAGGTTAAAATTACAATCAATTAGTTTATACATTGGGAGATCGAAAAATTTACCGTCAATCTCACTAGCTAACTTCCGAGATTGTGATTTATTTTCATATTTTGTTCGGCAGTGGAATTCATTTTCTTCCACCACTCTACCACCCAGTCAATTCTGTTCCAAAAAATTAGTTGACAGATGGCATTCAGATAAAAATACCGTGGTTCGTAGCCACGTGCTCTAATCCTCTGAGCTACAGGCCTGACCCTGCTTCACCTTAATTGTTATCTGAACAAGCGTACAGTGCTTTTGTGTTTCCGCGCCAAAGTTCTAGCACAAGAGAGTCGAAGTATATGTCGAAATATTTTTGTGAAAATTATCGAATTACTGAAACCACTAAAAGAACACCCAACAATTTATTTTAACACCAAGAAATGAGGTTTTTTCAAGAAATGTATTATCACAAATTTATTAGTAATCGCCGGCCCGCCATACGGCGCTGAATTCGTTCCCGGTATGAAGTTGGTGTTTTATTGAAGAAACAAAATTAAAAGCTAGTTCTGTTCGGTATAAATTGTCAAATCGCATTAAATTCTTCATGTTGGATTATTAGAACCAAATATTTAGAGCTGACATATTTCCAGGAAAAATGTGATGAAAATTCACATACTGTATGTGGTAAATCTTAACTTTTAGGTGAACAGCCCAAGAAAATTTGGACATGATCTAATTTAATATCAATCTGAACATGCGAAGTGATTGTCGCGGTCTATAGTTTAAGACCTGTATACAAAGGATTGAAAATGACACAAATGTTACTCCTGTTGGTAGGATGTTGAAAAATTAAATGAATAAAACCTAAGATTAAATCTTTAATTAGTACGGATTTTAACAATTTTATTGATTTTAGTTTATAGAATGTATTAAAAGTTAAAAAGTGTACTAAAAGTTTAAAGAAATGGATTAAAATATTTCCATAAAAAATAACAAAAGGTTTGTGAACAGATAAATATGACAAACAAGTCATAAAGGGAGAGAGTAGCTTACTTTGTAAAATATACTTATTAAATAAATTTTATTTTATTGGGGGAAGGGGAACATAGTCTGAGCTCTAGACCACCTCAGTTTTACAAGAGAGTCGTAATAAATAAATCAGAATCATCAGATGAATAAAACCTATGATTAAATTACTTGGAATAAATTTATTAAAATAAATGCAAGACTATTGTATATAAAGTAAACACTTTCAACTATCTATCATATCTCTAAAGTAAACACTCATTAAATGATTTGCTAAATAAAGAAATACCAATTGACAACTCTTATGAAGAGTGATGTAAACAAGAAAAATAAGAGATAAGTGATTAGAAAACGACATTCTAAAACATACCACATAATTAATTAAGTAGTTGAAAGTGACGGAAGGCAGAATGAGCACGGCACGTAAGATGAATAGATAAGATTAATGGCCGAAGTGTTTTGCTTTCGTTGCTTTTTATCAAACCCGCAAGCATCTTTACATGTATATTGAAATCAATGAACCAAGTGTAATTTAGTATCGAAAAGTATAAAATGATCGACATACATAACTCTCAAAAGCAAATATTTCAGTACGTATATATTTTTATTAGTAAGACTGATTACATGCCTAAGTGCCGTGAAGACGTAACAGCACAGTTTCAAGTAAAACAAACGACAATGATTAAATAACAAATTATCACTGGGCCAAATAAAATAATATCATAAAAAAGTATTAATGTAATACAGGCACTCGATGCCTTAACAAGTAGTATTTCAACATGTAATTTGAAAGGGGTGAATGTCAAATCTTTTGAATCAAACTGAATCCAACCGTAAAAGCTTGATAACTGAACAAAAAACCATCAAATTACACCAATTAATATTTTGATAATTTTTTAGAGGAATTAATACTTTGAAATTACCAACTTAATGTAACACCAACTAGCTTTCAAAAAAACTTTGAAGGAAAAAAGATTTAAGACGACTATCAACCCAAACAAAAGCTTACTTCGAATTAGTTTTTAGCTGAACCAAACTAACATAAACATGCTTGATGCATGCAGAAGCAAAGCTGAAGAACGAATCCAGTCGAATGAAATAACCATTTCGGTGCAAAAACAAAAAAGGTAGGACACTCAGGTATTCAAAAAGTTATACCAATTGCTGGTAAATCCAATCCCCACAACCTCTTAGAACAATAAAATACAATCAAATGTAAAACACAATTGTGAGATGACTAACAAAAACATAATTTAAACCAGATGCTTCTTAGCAAAGTGCAGTTTTTATAGTCGAGGACGTTACCATCATTCAGTCACCACAACACCGAATATGACGGCCCCCTTCATCCCTTCTCTAACTATTAATATCACGCCTTCCCATTTGAAGATTAGAAACCACATGCAAAGCCACCAAGGAAACTACTTGGGACCAATATCCTTGAGGGCACAGATCTGCTCCTCTCCCATGGCTGACATAACACTCACAACAAGGTCCTTCCCCTCAGCAAATCCATCCTTGATCTAGGAATTCAGCAAAACAGCAATGTCAAGATCAATGGAAACAAATACATACACATGCATATATACAAAATAAATAAATCCAAATCAGACGAAACATGGGCCAATAGAAGCTAACCTGAGTAAGCAGACTCTCATCAGTTGGAAGCCTGAGGTCATCCTTAGTGTTGCCATTATCAGTCAGCAGACTCACCTAGACAATTTTTCACCAAGCATTAATAACCCCGTAGAAAAAACAAAGATACCAAAGCAGGCTAAGAAAAGCTAAAGAACAACTTACAAATCCATCCTCAGAAATGTCAATGAGCTGGTAGTCAGTACGGTTGACATGCGGAACCTATCATTCAATTGAAGTGAATATACTTACGTCACAGTTATAGGAAGATGAGAAGATGAGCTGATAAATGGAAATTTAATAAATGAATGCACATTGCAGGTAGAGAAGCATAAAGAAAATATACTTACGTCACAGTTATGGGAAGATGGGACAATATCTTCAAGCTTCTTTGAAGTGAAGATGTCAATGGCAACAAAATGACATTTGGCATGACCGTGCTTTCCAGTTTTGGAGGTCGAGACTTCAACAACCTGTAACAAAAACTTATTGCTATCAATACAGTAGTATCATATAAACCACAAAAGTACATAAGAAATTTTACAAAAAAAAACTGTATATCAAAACTTTGGGAATCTGTAAAAGAAACCCATTACTATCAATTATCATATAAACCAAAAAATAGAGAAATCATTCAACAAAAATTTGCAGAGTTGCTTAACTAAATTCCATTGATAAGAATGAATCAGTTCCTATATCACCACTAAATCTAACAATCGGGTCATTCTCCTGATTCAATTCCTTGAGCACATCAGTAATAATTTCCTTCGATTGTACACTACTTCTAGCAAGCAAACAACCAGTGATAATATTGGAATTAATGAGTGATTTTTCAGTAAATACATTCTAAATATCATAATCACGGATCATCAACCAAACATTAGCATCGATCATTATCAAAAACTCGACCTGATTCAGATTCACGCTTAGAAAGCCAGTTCCTAAACGAGCTATACAAAAGATGGCAACGATTTAAATCAAAGAGACAGAGCTAAAATGATCCGATCGATTATTCGACAAGCCTGCTAAATCAGAATATTGCAAACGAATAATCCACAATACGATCAGTAACACAAATTCAGCTCGCCGACAACTCAAAAACAGAATAAACCACGTTTCAGATCTCGTAAAACAGCGAAACTTTGAGAGGCATTGGAATCAAACCTTGCAGGGGCGGCCTTTGATAACAATGTAACCGTTCTTACGGATGGTCCCGGCCTGCTGGGGGTAAGTTTTGGAGGCTCCGGCGTCGGCCTTAGACTCGAACTGATGCTCTTCGTCAGACATCGTGCAAAACCTAGAAAGAGGAAAAACTGGTGGAGTGAGAGCAGCAGCGAAATGGGGCGAGAGTTATAGGTTGCGTTTTTATAGACTATGTTTTGTATAGGAGAGGGAGATTTTAGGGTTTTAATGAATGGGATATAGAAGATTGATTTCTGGCCGTCGGATTGCCGTTGTGGGAGAGAGTGTTTTTGGGGGCTCGCGTCAAAACGGCGCAGTGTTGGGATAATTTTTTCTATTCAGATATGTATCCACAATCAGGATTTATAATTATATTTTCCTCCAATATAGAGACTAGAAAGTGAATTCAGTGAAGTAATAAAATAACCATTTTCATATTAACATAACTACAACAAAATTATCTGTGATGCAACCTTTACGATTTCTATATATAATTCTATATAGTAAAATAAATCGAGCTTATACCACGATTTTTAGTCCTATATAGCATCACCACAATCCTCTAATTCTATTTATCTAAATTCTTCATTTATATATATATATATATATATATATATTTTAAATCAATTTTCCAATAATAAATATTTTGGATCAATTTTTGAAATATTTTAATTAAATTTTCAAGAGTTCATC
>JAYJMF010000056.1:1089978-1100971 GCA_036873715.1 Salvia sclarea
ATAAATCAATGTACCAAACAGATGTATTATATTATCTAGGTTTTACAAGGTTTTATATTTTATGTACCAAACAACAAAATATGATAAAATTTTTATCTTATCTTCAATTTTTTATCTCGTCTATTCTCATATTTTATACCAAACATGCCCTAACAAAAAGTTTCATCTTGTCCATGGTGTAATAAAGTTGGGCCGAAATGAATCTCCAAATCCAAAAAAATTTGGGCTTGTAATATTAGCGGGCTCTCTAAATCAGGCCCGGCCCAAATCGTTCCCAGCATCGATACTCATTCAAAAGGTTAGAATGGCGAAATTAAACGAGGAGAGGGAAATTATGGCGCGCTGAAGCACACAATCTTCATAGTCTCTCCTTACTTTTCCCTTTTCAAATTGATTATTTATGTATTGAACCCTCGTCGAAGTGAATTTTGTGTGTATGAATCGGTTGATTAAAGGTTTTGGTTCGTAGTGTAAGCTGAAAATCTTTTCGTTTTTCTTTTTCAAATTAATTTTTGTGAAAATGGCGGCGACGAAGGGTTCGTCACCGTCGCCGATGTGTAATTTGGCGGTTTTGGATTCTTTGAGTGGAGATTCAATCATAGAAATGGCGGATAGCTGGAATGCTTTTTGCGCAGCAACAGAAGCGCTGCTTAGAGGCGATGAAAATTTGTCCTTCGCTTCTGATATCCTGCCACGTGTCCGAAATCTGTGCAGTCATGGTCTCCAGTCACTAATCGTCGAGCACTTCCTTTGCTCTGTGGAGGTACTGTTACAATTTGACTTCTTCACTGAATGTTAATTTTCAGAGTTTGCGATTATTTTGAAAGAGGAGTTTGATTTTTTTGGACTAACTTAAGTTTTTGTTCGTTGTACTGCATTATTGCTGTAGGGATCGGCTTGTTCAACTTTGAATCCAAAGTAGAATTGTACCTTTATGTTGATTTTGATTTTACTTGGCTACTGATACTGTAAATATAAAAGACTTTAAGATCTAAATTTACGTTTTATTAGGGTTTTTTGCTTGATTTTGGAACCCATTAGCATAATGTGTTTGATTAATTATTGTCTCCTGTAGTCATCGTTCTTTCTTTCCTTTTAAATATTTAATATTGTGAGGAATGGAGTAAAAATGATATCTGATGTGGACTCATATGAGTGCGAAATCCATTTGGAGTTTGGAGTTCTCATATTCCCGGCTTATAAGAGTAATAACAAATTGGGATATTAACGGAGATAATTATTTAGTGGTGTTTGTTAAATTGTGTTAGGATCATAGATGGAATGGTTGCCTTATCTGTCATCTCTTTGTAAACTCATTGGTTGCTCGTGTTGGTACAGAAAATATTTGAGAAAAATGGAGCATCAAGGTTTTGGAAGCATTTTGATGCCTACAGCAAACTGGTAGTTCTGGATATGGAGGACATGGTATGAATCATGCATAGGATTGTCCTTAATTTCGTCCTTCCAAGTGCTTATGAGATTATTGAGCAATTTAGGGGGTTCAAATTTCCATGTTACTGTTTCAGTGTCACCTTAGTAAGAATTTGTTTGTCCCTAAGAATGTCTAAGATCAATAAGT
The DNA here is from genome assembly GCA_036873715.1 of Salvia sclarea. Taxonomy (NCBI): domain Eukaryota; kingdom Viridiplantae; phylum Streptophyta; class Magnoliopsida; order Lamiales; family Lamiaceae; genus Salvia; species Salvia sclarea. Next base: position 1,091,558 of record JAYJMF010000056.1, read on the forward strand.
TTCTCTCGGGTGGTATTTTCATTGGTTAATCATTTTATTTAGCATTCTGATTTGGAAGTATGTTGAAACAGGATCAACAAGGGGAGATGCAAGTTGTACTACATACAGCCTTAGAACAGATATCATCTGAAAAGAATTACCAAGAGAAGTGCCTATTAGTGTTGATTCATGCTTTAGAGATGTACAGAGAGAATAAGGCTACAACAGAAGCAGCCCATTCAGATGTAGAACGAAACTACCTATTATCAAAATATCAATTAATAGTAACTTCAGTTCTCATGGCTAGTCTTCCTCGACATTTCCCTGGTATTTAGTCATTTGAATCAATTTATTTTATGGATTTGGCCACATATTGTGTAACAACTCTTTGGGCTGGAGCCCACAAAAAATCTAAAATGCATTTAGTTGCAATCAATCATTTGATCATCGCTTCACAGTGCTTCTTTGACTCCATTGTTTACAGTCTAAAGGGGTAGTCATTACAGGACATATTTGCTGGATCCTTATATTGCATTAAACATGTTATGGCATTCTATCAACTCTGTGAGGAATTAATGTCTTAACTGTTGTTATTTATGTTTCATTTAATGCTTAGATGTGCTTCAGTGGTACTTTAAGGGACGGCTTGAGGAGTTAAGTGCGATGATGGCTACAGGCTCGGAGTGTGATATGAAGTTAGTAGATGATGAAGAGGACCTGGATTGCAGAAGAGTGGAAATGGATATTGATGAAAATAGTCACCAAGGAATTATATTGGGAAACAACAAATTAGTTAAGAACATTGGTGAGGTTGTGCGTGATCTGAGGAATCTCGGTTTCACCTCAATGGCTGAAGATGCCTATGCGTCTGCTATATTTCTCCTGTTGAAGGTTCCTATTTGTTAAAATAGAGTATACGAGCACAATAAAATATCCTCTTGTTTTTTTTTAGTTTGATTTGAGAAGTGATGAGAAACTCTTATATCATTGAAAAAGAACTATGCTCTTGTACTTAGTTCACTTATTTCTTGATACAGTTACTTTATGATTCCTGTTGTCTTGTCAGGCCAAAGTGCATGAGCTGGCCGGCGACGACTTCAGATTTTCAGTATTAGACTCCATTAAGCGGTGGATACAGGTAATTCATGTAGAAATGGTGTTATTCAGTTAATAGGTCCTATTAGAACCTAAAAGGTACTGGTCTCTCCTTTCATTATTTTATGCTGTTGACTATTTAATATCTCCTGCCCGAGTACTTTATCATATATTGTTATCATGTACCCCAAGTGTGGATATGTTAACTTCATGTGGAAATGTTATTGCTTCAGTTCTCGTAGTTCGTGTTTCAATGTTGGAGATATTTGTCTCCTATGACCTTTTAAACAGGGTGTTATGTCTTGCAGGATGTGCCACTTCAGTTTTTACATGCCCTTCTTGCTTACCTGGGTGATTCTGTAAGTTATGGAAGCCCTTCTTCTGGTCTTAAATCTCCTTTAGCATCTCATCCATCTTATAAATATTGCGGAAACGAAGTTCCTTCGGAGGGACTCATCCGGTGGCAGTTGCGCCTAGAGTATTTTGCTTATGAAACATTACAAGATCTACGAATAGCCAAGCTTTTTGAAATTATTGTGGATTATCCAGATAGGTAACTTTATCTCTTTTGTGTGGTAAATTTTTTGATCTATGTGATCACTTTTGATGTTTAATGGTGCTATATTTTCTTCTTTGTATTTCAGTTCCCCTGCGATTGAGGACTTGAAACAATGTCTTGAATATACTGGGCAACACTCAAAGCTTGTTGATTCTTTCATAGCTGCACTAAAGTATCGGTTACTAACAGCTGGTGCCTCTACCAATGATATATTGCATCAATATGTTTCGACTATTAAAGCCCTTCGAACAATAGACCCAGCTGGCGTATTTCTTGAAGCTGTTGGTGAACCAATAAGAGAATACTTAAAAGGAAGAAAAGACACCATTAAATGCATTGTTACTATGCTCACTGATGGAGCTGGTGGAAATCCTACTGGACCTGGAAGTACTGGGGATAGCCTTCTTGAAGAGCTAAATAGAGATGAAGAAAATCAAGAGAGTTCTAGCTTTGATGATGATGTTTACACCGATGACAAGCAAGCATGGATAAATGCCCAAAGGTATGCTACTTAACTATTTGAACACTTGAAACTTTATATACATTAGAAAGATCTAATTCATATATACACCATTATACAAACGATCAAACTAATAAGGTATGTTACTTAACTATTTAATGACTTGAACTTTATATAAACATTAGAAAGATCTGTTTCATATATACAGCAATATACAAAAGATCAAACTAATAGTTGATTAGGTCCTTGTCATAATATAAAGAGATGCTCTACTGCTTTCAAATTCCAAACTGTTGACATAATGTGGTGGTATGCATGCTTCAAGTTGGGAACCTGATCCAGTGGAGGCAGATCCCTTGAAGGGCAGTAGGTACCGGAGGAAGGTTGACATTCTTGGTATGATTGTTGGCATAATTGGTTCGAAGGATCAGTTGGTAAATGAGTATCGTGTTATGCTGGCTGAAAAGCTTCTGAATAAATCTGATTATGACATTGACTCGGAGATACGTACACTGGAACTCCTGAAGGTTGTTCATTAAGATAATTAATGATTCTGCAACTGCAAAATCTTCTTGTCTATATATATAGCTTCTTTCAGCTAATCTTCCTCTGTATTTTTTTTATTTGCAATCGCAGATTCATTTTGGTGAAAGCAGCATGCAGAAGTGTGAAATAATGCTCAATGATCTAATTGATTCAAAAAGGACAAACACAAACATTAAAAAAACAACCATCAAGCAACAACCTAAGCCAGGTTTTTATATTTTTGTATAGAATATGTCATGCAGAAGAAGACTAGAGCTTCTCATGCAGTTCCTTGTCAAATTTTTTTTATGATTAATTATATGTGCTTATGATATGTCTCATTGGGTTGTGCAATTTACACAGTTGCTGACACAGAAGAGCTTGAGCTTTCATTACATAATGTTGATGCTACCATTATATCATCGAATTTCTGGCCACCTATTCAGGTAGACATTTTTAATTCCTTAACTTCAGTTACTTATGTAGTTTTTCCACTAATATCATAAAATGAAGGACGTTATGTGCTCTGGTTTGAATTCTGATTATGTCCTTACGATTTTAATAGGCGTGTAATACCTTTTGAAGTTCCATGAAGTGTAAATTTTTACCAGATGAACTATGTTTCTATTTCAGGATGAGGCCCTTAATATACCTGGACCTGTTGACCAGCTTTTAAGTGATTATGCTAAAAGGTTCAATGAAATCAAGACCCCCCGTAAGCTCCTCTGGAAGAGAAGTCTTGGTACTGTAAAGGTGAGTTGCTTCCCTGGGAAATGATACAGCATTTTCTTTTGAAGTAGTATATGGTGGGATTTCAAGTTACTAATGGACATGCTAATTTAGTGCCTATTTTACTTGCGGATTTCTTAATCTAAAGAATGAAATTACTTTATAAAATAAAACTAAAAACGGTCTTATTGCATCATGCTAATAGTAGGTCAGGTGATACATAGTTACATTTGGAAACATCTCAACTTATGTCAGTTGTAGATGCTGCTGAAGAACAACTGCTTAAAAATTGTAAAAACTGTTAAGAAGTTATAGTTGAGTCCTGTGCTTTCTTACCTTGTCAAAAGATTCAAAACAAGATCAGCAGCCAATATAACCTTCACTGTTTGAGGAACATGCATGGATATCTGCTTGTGCTTTCTTACCTAGTTAAATCAAAATTAGTACTGAGTGGTTCTGTTTTGGTTCAGTTGGAGCTACAATTTGAAGATAGAACACTGCCATTTATGGTCACACCCCTCCAAGCTGCCATCATTGGGCAATTTGAGGATCAAACAAGGTAGCTTGGGGAAGATTTACTTTATCAGAAGATAGTTTTTATTCTATTGTAATTTATCGCGTTGCCTGACTTTGTTGTGGAGTTGTTTTTTTTCCTCAATTTGTATGTTGCTTTCAGTTGGACGTCCAAGAATCTTGCTGCTGCTGTTGGTGTACCAATTGATGTCTTGAACAGAAGAATATATTTTTGGATAAACAAGGTTTGGAAGTCATCTGATCATCTACTAGAAAATCTTAGCTTCAAATTATTTTCAGAGAAAGGTGTTTAACTTTAGGTGTGAGGATCAACTCTTTTTCCGTGTGGTTGATTTAGGGAATCCTAGCTGAGTCAGTACAGGAGTCCGGGGATCATACATTTACTCTGGTGGAAGCCATGGCCGATGGTGGAAAGGCTGGGGTCAGCAGTGGTAACTCTGAAGAGCTTCTAGCAGGTGATGAGGACGGAGAGAGATCAGTAGCATCTGTTGAAGATCAACTGCGCAAAGAAATGACTGTTTATGAGGTAGGTGTGGTGGAAACGTCATTACTGATGTGACTTTTCACATAATTCCGTATGCCGATTTCTTTCAGATGAACATTTGTTTTGCCTTGCAGAAATTCATCACGGGGATGCTCACCAATTTTGGCAGCATGGCGTTGGACCGGATCCACAACACTCTCAAGGTAAAAAAAGACCCGAGCTTTTGCCAAAATAAGGACCATTACACAACTCACTAATGAGCAACATGATGTTTGTGACAGATGTTCTGCATAGGCGACCCCTCGTACGACAAATCACTCCAACAGCTGCAAAGCTTTCTGGGTGGTCTAGTTGCCGAAGAGAAGCTCGAATTCAGAGATGGAATGTATTTCTTGAAGAAGTAGTAACCATCTTATTCATTTTGACTGTCTGTAAAAATGTTAATTGAATCATGTAAACTACATGTATGGTATACAAAAACTGACCCTATCATCGTTCACTAATTTTTTCTGGTTCGTTGCATTTTTGTACTCCACAAGGTTGATGAACACATTTTACTAATTTTGCGTCATATGTTACACTAATATTTGTTATAATAAATGTAGACCTTGGCCATAGGTTGTTGGATAGGGTTTTCTGTTTTTTATCTTTTTTAATGAAAAAGGACATGCCAAGAGAAATTACGGTAAATTTATAGAGGAAGAAAAGGCAATAAATGCTTAAAGTGTAAAGGGCATCCAAATAAACTATACGGCGCCGTTCTAAGTAACACTAACAATATAGACGTTACGCACTACACATGTGAAGATCATTGACTAGCAATTAAAAAAGGACGCTAGTTTCAAAAAATTGAAAAAAAAAAAAAAAAAAGGATAGTTACTATCCAATTCGACCGTTAGAATTCGTGAGATTCAAACTTTCATCTCCAGTCTCCAAAACATGTCAACTACAGAGTAAAAACTGCACAAATATTTCCAAAACAATCAACCGCAAGAAAACAAAGAAAAATGAAAGAAGCAGAAATATTGAAGGAGGAAGAGATGGAAGAGGAAGAAGAAGACGAAGAAGGGAGAATTCAGAATCTGAGATCCAAAGCCACAGAGCTTCTCCTGAGAGAAGAATACAAAGCCTCCATCGAAACCTACTCCCAAATCATCTCTCTCTGCCAAGAATCCATTTCCAGCGCAAACCCTAATCTCCAACGCACCCTCTGCTTGGCCTTCTCCAACCGGGCCGAAGCCCGGGCCCGTCAAGCGGAGTTCTCCGAAGCCTTGAGAGACTGCGAGGAGGCATTGCGCATCGACAAATCCCATTTCAAAACCCTTCTCTGCAAGGGCAAAATCCTCTTGACTCTGAACCGTTACCGCGCCGCGTTGGAGTGCTTCAAGCAAGCGAATCTCGACCCGCACGCCAATGAGAATTCCGATATGGTTAATGGGTTGTTGAACAAGTGCAAAAAGCTCGAGTGTTTGTCGAGAGGCGGCGCGTTCGATGTTTCCGATTGGGTTCTGGGCGGATTTCGCGGCAAAACGCCCGAATTAGCCGAGTACATCGGCGCGGTGGAGATCAAGAAGTCTGAAATCAGTGGGCGCGGCCTGTTCGCGACGAGGAATGTCGAGAGCGGGACGTTGATGGTGGTCACGAGAGCTGTCGCAGTTGATCGAGCTATAATGCCGCAAGATTCAGGGGAAAATGCCCATTTAGTTATATGGAAAAGCTTCATAGATAAAGTGGTGGAGACTGCGCAGAAATGTGAGCATGTTAGCAGCTTGATCTCGCTCCTCTCCGCGGGCGAGGACGAGGGCGCCCTCGAAGCTCCGGACATTGCGCTTTTCAGGCCGGAGGCGGAGGTTGGAGGTGGGAGGATTGATAGGGAGAGATTGTTGAGCATTTTAGATGTGAATTCGGTTCTTGAAGATGCAATTTCAGCTAAGGTTTTGGGGAAAAATGCGGATTATCAAGGAGTGGGGCTATGGATATTGGCTTCCTTCATCAACCACTCGTGCGATCCGAACGTGAGGCGCGTGCACGTGGGCGACCACGTGGTGGTCCACGCGGCCCGGGACGTGAAGGCCGGAGAGGAGCTCACGCTGGCCTACTTCGACGTGCTGGCACCCCGCGAGAAGCGGAGGGAGATGGCTGATAATTGGGGGTTTGTGTGCAAGTGCAAGAGGTGTTTGTTTGAGGATGGTGTTTGCTTGAAGCAAGAAATGAGGGAGATGGAGATGTGTGTGGGGAAAGGGGTGGTGGATGTGGGGAATTTGGTGTATAGATTGGAGGAAGGGATGAGGAGATGGATGGTGAGAGGGAGAGGGAAAGGGTATTTGAGGGCCTCATTTTGGGAGGCATATGGGAAGGTTTTTGGGTCGGAGAAGGTGATGAGGAAGTGGGGGAGGAAGATTCCGGCGGCTGAGGCTGTCGTGGATAGCGTCGTGCACGCGGTGGGGAGCGACGAGAGGATCGTGAGGGTGTTGGTGGAGGGGCTGAGGAGAGGTGGTGGGGTCAATGGTGTGGTGCAGATGGAGAAGATGATCAAGTTGGGGAGAGGGGTTTATGGGAAGCTCATGAAGAAGCAAGCTATTGGGGCATTGCTTCAAATAGGTGGCGCCCAAGATTTAGGAGTTTAGTTTGTCTTGTGTTTTCTTTTTCTTTTTTTGGTTTAGTTTTTAGTTAGGTTTTTTCCCTCGAGTCATCTTGAGCAATGATTCACACTTTGATTTATGGTGTTGAAATAGAAAGTATTTCTACACTTTTGTTGACATAAATGATGTTGTTTGGGCTTTGAGCTCCAGCTACTTTGTTTTTACGATCTTATTCTTACGGAATTTGTATGAATCATATCCAAAGTTTTGATCATATGAAAATTGGCTTCTCGATATTCTCTAATCGAAATTCAGAAAACGCAAAACCCTCCAATCATTATGGAAATCGTGAAATTCAAATTGGTTTAGACTGTTAATTGGGTTATGATGATCACATGACACTAGGGCAAAATTGATTTAGGAATAGTTAAAATCTTAATGGGCTTTAAATTACGAATATGGATCATAGGCTGCGCAGTTGGCCCATGTAAATGTAAAATTTGTACTGCATTTTTCCGTGTTGTATATATGCCTTTTAGTTTGAATTATACATATTTAGAACTATTTCATTTAAAACCTGACGACTTTTTCTATATATAATTTAAAAACAGTCACTAAAACAGTAACGGATTATGGAGAAAATTATATATATATATATATATATATATATATATATATATATTTGTATCAGTAATAGGTCAAATTTGCAGGGAACATGTTTTATCATATTAATATAAGTTGGAAATTGACAAAGAAGTCGTGGATAGAAAAGGGAAATATATTCAAATTAAGGGAAATATTGTCTTGGCGTCAACTAGAAAGTAGGGTGGCCACCACCACATACAAAAAGAGAGAAACAACTCACGGTATGGTTGTGATTGAAGATAAGCTCAAACAAAAACTATTGGGAAAAATAAATTAAAAAAGAATATCTAGTGCACTTGATGTAGATGCATCATGCATATATCGATAACACAAAGATATGTAAACCAACATTATTCAGTAAAGTTTCTTACATCTTATAAATAGTATATATACTATATCTGTTTCTCAAATTCAAACTATATTGATAAATTAATTGTAGAAAAAGTACCAAATATTGGTCCAATGCTTGAACGTATTTCCAAGTTTACCGTTAAAATGTTTTAACGTTTTGGTCCGTCCATAAAAAATAAAAAATCTTAACATTTCAAACTTTTCTTTTAAGCAATTTTTTTATTAATTTTTTATATTCAAGTGAGACTCAAACTCCACTCATTATATATACATCTCTATACAAAATCAAAGCACATTAAAATTTGGGCCAAATTTAATTGTTGAACATTTTGGTTGATGGAGGATGAGTCGAGCTAGGAATCGGATTGACATACAAAGATTGCAAGAAATGGGAGCCTCCATGTGATGCATCGATTTTTTAAGACGAAAACTATACTTCAAGACATTATCTTAGCGTTAGGTATGAAACTATTATATTTTAAATGTTAGAATTACTTTGAAAGTTTGACACTATGATAAGTTTTTAAAGTGTTATATATTTAATGTGTGCTTAAGATAAACATTACTTGCTATGGACTACTAAGGGCCCAATTAAATGGATTTTTAGTTAACTTTTTCCTTTCAGAAAAAAGAAATTAAAAAATTCTCCTAGCATTGGTACAGGTAAATTTGACCATATCTGTGATGTGATTTGACAATAATAGGATAAGATTAGTAAGTGACGAGAATAAAAACGAATGCATCAATTCTGAAGCGTAACATTGAATTGATATGCATGATTTCAACGAGTATTGATCACCTACCCTCACTTTAAGAATAAAAATAAGATCACTTAATTTACGATAACTATTTATCTTGTACTCGCTAGTACCTCCGTTCACAAATTGTTTATCACATTTTTAATTTTTTCGTCCACAAATTATTTATCCCTTTATATTTATAGTACTCTTTTCAACTCTTAATGTATTTTTTTGATTTTCAATAAACTCTTTTTAACTAAGTTAACAAAATTATTAAATTTGTGCCGATCAAAATGTGACAAACAATAGGGACAAAAGAAGTAGTATTATATTGGACATTTCATATTGAAGAATAAAACCTCTAATTCATAGTATCTTTCATTTATGTAATATATAGTTATATATTGAGATATAGGGAATGGATCAAATAAAATCCCTTCCCATAATGTTAATTAGGAACCAATTTAGGCCGTTGATCTTGATTAATGGATGGTCAAGATTGATTATTGAAATTCGCTATGCTTTCTTATGCACAAGATAATACTTCCTATGATGTTATGTTTTTTATGTAAAACAATACTTCTATTGATTCTGATGCTTTTAAACGCATAATATAATGTTTTTGTTAGTATTGCTCTATATTGGTTTCTAGGTTTCTAGCTAGGATGTGAATAGTTTTTACCAGATTCCCACCCGAGAGATATAAACTATTAAAGTAATATTCAATATAT
>JAYJMF010000056.1:1131052-1144704 GCA_036873715.1 Salvia sclarea
AGAGAGTATAGTACATATGGGGTCCACATGTTTTTTGTGTGTAAATTTTTGTCAAAAAAGGAAATGGGACAAGAAGAATGGGATGGCCTAATAAGAAAAGCGGGACAAGAAGAATGGGACGGAGGGAATAGTTTCTTATATGTCATATCATTTTGAGAATTCGTCTACTTTTATCCTTCAATTGTAGAAATTAGTTTCTCATTTGAGATCTTACTATAATACATAAAGAAGACACTATAATAGAAGAAAAGAAAAAAGAAAAATGCAAAAAGTAATATGGTCCATAAAAAATTAGTTTCTATTTGAAAATTAATTTCTTTTTTTTTTATAGATCCCATAAAAAACTAATAAAATTTTCAATAGTAATTTCTATTTTTTAGAAACTAGAAACTAGCGCCATTGGAGGCACCCTTATAAATATTTTGCTCAATCGAAGCTTGGTAGATAGGAAATAAAGTTATGTGGTGCAAAGATTGTAAATTCTAGAATTGTTCCCCAAATCGGAAATCGAAATCTAGGTATACTTATAACGTCGAGAATTAAGGTTTAAAACATTTGACTATAAAGTTTAATAGTAAAAATTAATATGTACGCTATATATCTTTCGTCTTATAAAATATAAGTATCACGATTTAAGCATATTGACTTTGAAATTTTAAACATGTGCTGACAATAAATTTAACAGATTTCTGATTTTTATTATTATAGTAAGCAAAACAAATGAGTACTCCATTTTGCAACCCAAATCTCACCAGACCCAATTAATACAGTTCGCTTCGATTGATTTGATTTCGTAATATAACTAAATCCTATTTTACGAGTTCGTTTAGTCTTGATGTCAATCCATGATAAAATGCTCCTGAGTAGTGACTACGATGAATGACGGAAAAAAAATGAATTAATAATACAATGGATCAAATGATTTGCATTGAAATTTGAAACTATAAGATAAATCGATTAAAGTAATAAAAAATAATAGGAGATACATGTATATTTTGTCAATACGACATACACAAGCAACCAAACAGATTTATGAGAGTAATTAACTTTATAGATTATAAGAGGGTGTGTCTTGGTTCACATTAAAATAGTCACCCTCAATATGTCGCAGTATACAATTTTATTTATAAACGATATTTTATAAATATAAGTTTAAAATAAATATGAATTTTCTTAGATGTAAACAAAACTCTTAGAACTTATGTACGTAATGACGTTCTAACATAAATTCTTCCGTTTTTACGATATACTATATACATTTGATACTATATACTGTATTAGGTACTCTCAAATAAAATTTAACTATTTTCTAAACCATGTCATTGATCTTATGCACTTTTTCTTAAAATTTCCATTTGCTTTGGGCGAATAGGTTTTCACTTTGTTTCACTATACATTGTTACAAATCACTATCTAGTTCTATATTTCCAATTTTCCATGAACAGAACACATATGGTATATTTTCACAGGCCAAAGCCCTAGTTGGTACAAATGTTGTGTTTCTACGCCAGATGCACACTTGCACAAATTACAGATATATATATATGACCCTAAATTTGATTTTAGAACCATTTTATTATATTTACAGCAGTACAACTCTTATCATACAAAAGAGGTAATGTAATTTTGTAAAATTTAGTTACGACACTATAACTTTATTTTAATTGCAAAATAGATGCACCCATTAAATTAAGTGAGGTTAGTGATATATTACACACCTTATGCTATAAACTTATGTGAGCACCAACCATATTTAAGCTTAATTAACATTATTTTTTTATTTTTTTTTGTTTTTTTAATCTCTAATACATAATAAAACATGTTTGATATTATTAATTTTACAAATTATATAGAAATCAAAGCTCGATTTGTCATTTTTCTCTCTAAAAATCAAGTTTTTATTCGCATAAATGAAAAAAATCACAAATCGAGCTTTGATTTCTATATAATTTGTAAAATTAACGATACCAAACATGTTTTTATTAGATATTAAAGATTTAAAAAGTATAAAAAACAAAAAAATAATGCTAATATAAGTTATATATGGTTAGTGCTCACATAAGGTGCTCACGTAAGGTGTGTAGCACATCATTACTCCCCATTAATTAATATACTTTTGCACTATATGTAAAAATTGTGTCTACGATTTTAACTTAATTTGTGACATAAACTTTCAGCTTCACTCATCATAAGTTTTAATTGTGAATTATTGAATACACTTTTGTTTTTCAAGAGCGATAGTCAATACTTAAAAATAAATAAATAAAAATTAGAAGCTTTAAATAAATTAAGCAAAGTAAGTCAATTTACTTGAAACTAAAATTTAAATGAAATATGAAAAAATTGTGGACATTATATATATTTCTCGAACCATATAACATCAATCAGAGTGGCGCAGCGGAAGCGTGGTGGGCCCATAACCCACAGGTCCCAGGATCGAAACCTGGCTCTGATAATTTATATGAAACGTCCAATTATTTTTTATTTTCTATACATTTTTAGTTTTTACCACCACCGTTCATCTTTTTCCATTTTCCTTTGACGATTTCTTAAAACGTTTGCCCCAACCTCTTTATTTTTTTTGTTCAATCTCTTCATTAACTGTTTTTTATACCTCTTTACGTATCAATGTTAAAATTATTTACCACCACCATTCCTCTTTTTCTTTTTCTTGTTTTTATTTTTAGGTTTCTTAAAACATTTTCCCTAACCTCTTTATTTATTATTTTTCAAAACATTACACTTTTCAAAACCCCTTTATTTATTAACTTTTTAGTATAATTATGCAATAATATATGCTCTCTCAGTCTCTCTCCAAGTCTCTAATTTTCTACGCAACACTAAGAATCTTAATAGTTCATGTTAGAATTTATATGTTTCTCTAGTCTATACAAACAATTAAATATTAAATAATGTAATTCAAAATTTTCCTTTATTTTTTGAAACTCAAAATAAGTTAAAAGCATTCTTATTTTAACATTGGGCAAAACTCCTCTTTTAACTATCATCATCAATCACAAAAGATTAAAATGCCTATATTTTAGTTAAAAGTTATAAACAAATTGCAAAGACTGTATTGCTTCTCAGATAAGTTAAGTTATTAAAAGTTAAAAGCTATTTAAAAAATTAACCTAAATTTGGGTCATCTAATTAATCGAGAAGCCAATCTTTTTTCAAAGAAAGCCCAACAATATTTAAAATCTAAATTTGGGCCAATTTACAGTGACTAAGCCCGCGTCTCTTCATTTTTCTGCTCGTTCTTTTTCTCAATTATTTTAAATAAATACAATTTCCCAACCGCCCCAAAACCCAGCTTTACCTTTAAGCTAACGCTACCGTTTTGACCCACTTTCATCCTCATATAAATATACCTTCTGCACTCTAACACTCTTCCACTCGCCAGTTTCGAATTCACGCTCTAAATTCTGAGATAATTCTACGAATTTCTTCGCGCCAGAAGAAGCTACACAAAATGCCTGAGGATTTATGCACTCAACGCCCCCTCTTCGGCGGCGCCATCTCCTCCACCTTCCCGCTCCGCTTCCAGGTTTACATTTGATTTTTAATTTGATGTTTTATTTCCCGTCTCTTTTCGTTTTTTTTTTTTTAAATTTTAATTTAGTTTGTTAGTATCAGTGATGTTTTCAATTAACTTTTCACTCCATTGTCCAGGACGTAAGCAACATACGCCAAGTTCCCGATCATCAGGTCTGGCACTTCGTGAATATTTGATATTTATTTCCTCCAATTTCGAATATTTCATTTGTATTTTATCGGCTGTCTTATCATGCGTGTGCTGTTGAAATCATATTGTTGTTATAGGAGGTTTTTGTTGATCCAACGCGTGATGAGAGCTTGATATTTGAGCTCCTCGACTTGAAGGCTGACGTGGCGGATCATGGAAGTGCCACATGGTTTCTTCAAGACTTGGCTAATGAGCAAGATGCTCAAGGAACAATGGTACAATCAATGTTCTTAATCTGAACTCTTTTCTATTTTGTTTAAAATGTTTTGACGTGTTGAGTTGCAAGCTGGTGCACGGCTGAATTCGACCACTTATCTGCATTTCATGCTACTCTAGGGAATTAGCTGAATTTAGGTAGTCAATAATATCTATTTGTTTTTTTGTTGTTTTAATTTACTTCCAAATTTTTACGATCGAATCCATTCTATCACATCTGCACTTTCCCTTTAATGCTAATGATCAGTTGTTCAATACTTTTTTAGGGGACTAGTTATTTAATTCTTTGTTAGATAAGTTTGTCATTATCATGGTTGTGGTGGTTATATTGCTTTAAATAATGGTGATAGCGAGGTTTTCTATACCATATCGTTTTGGGCTAATGGTTTGGATGGATTTGAATTCCGTTATATCCAATCTGGTGGTTGTTTGGATAGAAGGTTTAATGCATCTCTTGTTTATATTCTTAATTTAAGTTATTTGGATGGGAATTCAGTTATTCGTGAGCCTTGCATTAAAATCCCTAGCTTCAAATCCAAATGCAACCTTAGGTTACAGGGGAAGAAAGTTTACCAATACAATTGTGGGGCTTCAAAATGAAAACCTTTTTTGACTAGCACTTTTCCTTTAACATGGACTGCCTACTTGTTTAGGACTTGGTTAGCGGGCTTCAAGAATAGCCCCTTGTGGTAGAGCGTTGGTTCAAGTAATGGTAATAGATAGGTTTCTTTCAAAATTTTAGTTTGTCCTTGGGGATTTAGAGGCTATATATTTTTAAGGAGAAGTAGGTTTTTGTAGAACTATCATTTGGTAATGCTAATTTTTGAAGTCAGGTTGCTGCAGAGCTATCATTTGGATTGAATCATCTGATTGCCATTGTAATGTACTAGTTGATGAAAAGTTTATCTGTTCTGTTCTATAGCTTGTAATTTGAGTTTTGCTCGTTTACAGGCCTATTCTATAACAATGATTTTTTGCATGATGAGCATAATTATGAGAACTGAAGCGGATGTTATAATCCTGTATCTGTAGTGCTATTACTCTCAAGTTTGATTTTGCTTAGTGGAGCACATCACGCTCATCATGGAAAGTGCGTGACAGAGAAAAAAATTTATGTTCTAAAAAGAAAGGAGCAATGCATTGTTTAATAGTTATATATTCATTTCATAAAAGTTTATAAGTTCTTTTCCCCTTTCTGTTTGCTGACAATTTTTGTTATCTTATTTATATACATATTTTACACAAATATGCATAGTTTCTATGTAATAAATTCTGAGTTTCTAGACAATGATTGTTTCCCCTTGTTCGATGAAACCAGGTGCTTGAACAATCAGGTGTATTTGAGGCTGATGGACTACGATTTAGAAGCAGTCCCGCTGTGATTACAACTGCAGTTGGCCAGATGGTACGCATAGCCCTTTCCTAGTCGGTACTGTTTTGTATGCCTTACGAGTCTGATATATTAGCTTGAGTCAGTGTAGTAATGTATCTGGTTTATGATAGAAATGATAGAGAGATAAACCAGCTCACCCCTCCTCCCATTAGTCTCTATAGCAGAAATGAAAATTCACAGCTCCTCTAACTCAGACAAACTTTCTATAGATATATTTATATACTCTTCTCTCTCATGATCCTTTGCTACTACTTCACACACTCATATTATATTTACCGTAGTTTGGAACATGTCTATAAAATTTTAAGTATTTGATTCTTACAAACAGTTCAAACTTGGCATCCATTAGGCTATCTAACTCATACAACCTAGATAGTACCAGAAATATTGCAATTAACTAACCGATAATAGTACAACCATTTAATTTCCCGTAATAGATTCAAGAGTAGTGAGATGGACATTGTGTTTTAGGAATTTATTTCCCTTAATAATTATATCAGTAAATATATGTTGGCACTTCATTGTTGCTACGCTCCGTTTCCAGGGCATATCTAAAGGAAGACAAGGGAGAGATGCACAAAACCTAGTTAAGGTAGTTTGCGACTTCTTCTTTGGATGGTTGTAGCAAGATATTTGGTTGGATCTTAATATATGTTATTTCCAGGTTTATCTTGCCAATCTGCGCCTCAAAGATGTTGGCACTGATGTTCTGATCACTGCATACGAGCCTGTGATGATAAAGTAAATACTGTATATTCTTTGTAATTTCAGTTTTTATCCCTCGACATACGAGCCCGCTTTTCTTCCCGGCTCATTTCCTCTGCATCTCTTATTTCAGCCCTTTGAGTGAAAGTGCTGCCACTGTCGGGGCAGGTTTAGCCATCCCTGCTGCACAGTCTGGTTGCATGCCAATGGAGGAGGTCTTCAGAGGTGCCGTCTCGAGTTTCAAGGTGAATGACTGGAGCCTTTTTGGCACCGCGGCTTGATGAACCAGATGCATCTTGCTTGCTACTGTGTGGTGAGCTATTTTTACTTTCATCCCAAGTTTACTGTTTGTAAGAATCAGAATTTGATTAGGTTGTTATAGTTGGCATATGGTGTTATATCATATCACAGTCCTGCAGTATGTGTCTATCTAGAATCGTCGTCGGCAGTTCGACTAGTAGATGTCTTCACGAAAAAACAAAACAAATTGAAAATAATCATTCAAGATAATATTATTTATTAATCAAATCGAACAATAAAGTACATGTATTGGGTTCAATCGTCAAAGGACATGGAAATTCTTTTACGCTGGCGGCGAAAGGGAAAGACTTGTGTGGGATGATTTTAAAATTGGTGTCAATTATAGTGTTTGAAAAAAAGTGGTATAATATATTTGAGTTGTTTTCATACAATAAAGTCTTGTGGAACTGTTTGTGTACATAGGTAGTCAATTCACATCAAATCAATTATTGCCGTAACGAGAAGATGATATTGACATAGACTTTTGATCTGAAGCGTGTACATACACAACGCACTACTATATACTTACCTCTTTGCATCAAATCTTCAAACATCATTTACATTTATATTTCATTTTTTATCTATAAAATCTGTGGGGGCGATTTCGTCGATGCTGCTATTCCAATACATATGAGTATGAGTATATGACTAATATGAATATGCGTATGTTTATGCAAAGTTATACTACGATGTTATATGTATATCATTATTAATAAAAAAAATTGACTATACATAAATCAATAAACAGCTTCCAAGTTTTGCCCCAACTGTAACCTTGTCGGTGATACATAATAAGAGGAGACTTATTGAGTATTGGCCCTTTAGCCATCACCCCATGTTCTCAGTATTATTTGCTTCATCGGTATATTAATTTTCCATTCAATGAAAAATACGAGTAAAATTAATATATTCCTATACTTTATATAGTCTTAAATAAAGTTGTTGAAAATGATTCTGTTAGAAGTAATCTTTTCGCATCATAATCCTCAAAACAGTTCAAGAGTCGAATAATGAACGAGTGAATATGGATATTGAAACAAAATTTCTAAACATCATCTCCCCTTAGAATTGTCAAACTAACTTTATAAGAGTAATATATAGACATTCGTTTATTGATTTTGTTACTTCGAACAATATAAGCAAGGTGAAATAAACAACTTCAGATGAATACCACTAAACTAATTACGATTAATTTGGTTACTAATTATAGTGGTATAACCAAGGCTTTGTTATAGAAAATACAACTTTTGACGTGAATCAAAATAAGTTGGAAAATATATATTTGCATTTAGATTGCCGTTGTGTTAAATTAACATAAATTTTAAAATTGAAAAGGAAACTAATTGGTAAGCTAACTTCTTTTAATTAACCAAACGAGCCTTGTGATAAGTAGGAAAAAGAGATGGGTAAATTTAGTTACTATAGAGTAGACAGCGAAAAACATATTCATTAATTCCGACAAATTGTTGTGCATGATTAGATAAATTAGTAAGAAGATGGTAAGCCATCTTCGTCATCTGTATAGGACAAGTCATGGCACGTGATTATCTCCCAACAACCATCATTGACCTAATCTCCATGCCCCATCACTTCATCCACACACACACACATATAAATATATTTATATCTCGACAAAAAGCTTTTCCCTCAAAATCAACACAAAATTAATGTTTTTGGAAAAACGGCTGGCTGATTTCGCAACTTCTCCTTGAAATGCCACTAGTTTAGGCCCAAAAAAGTGAATCGAATGAAGTAATTGAACTAGTTATTTTATGCTCGTACTATTAATTAGTATATACTACTATTCTATTGCAATTCTCATTATGTACAACTAATTGATTCTATAAATCGTGTATTCTTGCATATATTTTTTTCCATTTCATACATGTCATTTAGTATGTGAATTTAGATTTAGGACTCGTATTACTCCACAATCGAATGAATTAATTCATTAATGCACCTGTTTTTGGTGGAAAACTATGAAAGTAAATCTAATCCCAAGGCTTCTAATTAATTATTTCATTACATGATGGCAACATTTTCCTAATCTAGCTAATAATCTATTAATTTGTCGTTTATATTACGAATTTGTGGATAAGATGGTGCTATCAATAGTACTGTTTCCTTCATAAGTGTGAGTGTGTAGGTTATGATATAGTAAAACATTAAGAGGCACATTTTTGTCAGGTTTGAGTACCATTCATCAATACACGTAGTATCATTTCATATTAAATAGAATACCACTTAAAACACAGTTCATTCATATAGAATACCAATATATATTGAATAAAATTCATATAGTATAAAGTACCGCCGATCTGACAGAAATATTTGTAATAATTAAATATCGACATGGGAAGAAGAAAAAGAAATATATATGGAGCAACGAATTATTGTAATAGAAATATCATGCACCGTCAAAGATGTTCTTAATTTAATTAATGCTTTATGCCTTTATGGTCCAAACGGAATTTTGAAGAAATATTAGAGACGTAACAATTTTGGAATCAGAAAACGAGGCCAATTAACAGAAAGAATTAAAAGCGAGGGTTAGTTTAATTAACAACCAACCCAGACAATTAAGTTGGTGAAGATCCTAATTATTGGTTTCGTGTCATGGATTATTATGTTGAGATCACGAGTGCTTAGTAGATTATAATGTTAGGAACTTGATCATGACTAACTGTCGTGTAATCATGTTTAGTTAGTCCACACAAAATCTCATTAAGTGTCTTAATCTGCACCTTCCGCCCCCCACCCCCCCCCTCTCGATATATATATATATATAAATGCATGTTTTGATATATAACAATAATCATGTCTAATCCGATTTCCATTTTTACAGATATGATTAATATAATGCATGGTGCCAAATAATCCAAAAAAGAATTAAACAAGAGATATCATATGCATATAATTAAGCATCGATCTGTGACAGCGGAACAATCAGAAATACATATCAAACCCAATAAATCTTCTCAACTATATATTTAACAGAGAGTTAGAACTGACAATGATGGCATGAGATAATGGATCAATATATAATAATTTCCTTTTTCCTTTTTCAAGTTTAATTCCTGGCTTAAAATGTAGGGTCACAGTCCAGTTCATTGTCTCTTTGTAGATTGAATGATAAAGAGCAATGCACGTGGAGTCTGAATCAAGAAACTGTCAATACCACATTATAAATGGCTTATCATAAATTTCAAAAAAAAGTACAGTTGAATTTCAAACCTTTTTTCCGAGTTTTAGTTTTCACCCCCTCTGTATAGAACTGCACTCAACTGTTTGCAGATGATACGAACATGTATAACCACTTCAATTAATTAATTTCCCCTTTGATTTTTTACTGCATGCATTCGTGACCACGCAAACATATATAGATAGATAGTGATATAGTATATATTTGGGTTTGGTAAAGCAAAAAGATAGTATTTCGATAAAGAAAAGAAAGGTTAATTTGGCATAGCCCACCACCCATATAATTCCCACTCATTATGTTTGTTGCTTAAAGCTTGCACCTCTCTCACAATTCCCTTATCCCTACCCTTTTCTCTCTCCTAAAATCTTCCAAAAAAGAAATCTAGAGAGCATAATACTGATATTAATAATTAAAAGAGTCCCACAAACACAAAATGAGTGAAAGTGAGATAGAGGTAGTACTAGCCAACATATAATAATATTGGGTTTGCAGTTGCATCATGAATGGCGGCAACGGAAACCCTATTATGCAAAAACCTAATTTCCCTTTACAACTCTTAGAGAAAAGAGACGACTACCACGACCATGTCCCCGACGCCGCCCTCAAATCCTCCGATAAGAAGCCCCCGCCCAAGCGCGCATCCACCAAGGACCGCCACACCAAGGTCGACGGCCGCGGCCGTCGAATCCGGATGCCCGCCACCTGCGCAGCTAGGGTTTTCCAGCTCACCAAGGAATTAGGCCACAAATCCGACGGCGAGACCATCGAGTGGCTCCTGCAGCAGGCGGAGCCCTCCGTCATCGCCGCCACCGGCACCGGCACCATCCCGGCCAATTTCACCTCGCTTAATATATCGGTTAGGAGCTCCGGTTCTACCTTCTCCGCGCCTTCGCATTTGAGTTTGAGCAACAGTGCCTATTTTGGCCACAATTTTGGGGATTCTTCGCAAAGGAGGGTTTTCTTTCATGGAGGAGCTGGATTTACATCGTCGTCTGAGAATGCAATCAATTTTGTAACTAAGCAGGAATCGCGCGATGCGGAGGCCACGGCGGGGCGGAAGCGGCCGCCGGAGGAGGATCTGCGTGCTGCTGTGCAAAATCAGATGGGGAATTACATGATGCAGTCTAGCTCGGGCTCGATTCAGGCGAGCCAGGGGCACAATTCGGCCTCGGCTTTCCTCGCCGCCGCGAATCCCAGCAGTGGTGAATCTATGTGGAGTTTTCCTTCGATTGCGAATTCCAGCATGTTTAGAGGGAGTTCGGCGACGGCGGCGGGAAGCGGAGTGCATTTTATGAATTTACCGACGGCCATGTCCTTATTGCCGGGCCACGGCGGCGGCAGCGGTGGTGGTGGTGGAGGAGGCGGCGGTGGTAGTGACGGGCATTTAGGCATGCTGGCGGCGCTTAATGCGTATAGGTATAGCGGCGGAGGGATGGAGGCGCAGGGAAATGGCTACGACGCCGGCGATGACCGCCATATTGCTGCAAGCAGTAATCACAATTGAATTGGATTTCATCATCTGTTTCTTTCAAATTTGAGTCTATCTATCTATATATATTTATATGTATGTATGTATTATATAGCGAATGGTTAATTAGTTTGAGACTCATTAGCTTAATTAGTTGTGCTAGGGTTTGATCAGCTTCCTCTTCTGATTTTTCAATTTGATTGCGTGAATATCGAGTTTGATTTGTTTGCTTTTTAGCCGTTTTTCTTCATGTTGGAAAAATCCTAAATTTCTCGATATATATATATATTATTGTTATCGACATAGACAAATATAATATATTGGGAAAGATCTTCATCTGTGGACCAAGCGTTACTATTACATGACTATAGTAGTAATGGCATGAACCATGTTTTGAACCCAAGTTGCTAACAAAATATTATATTAAATTCAAGAAATTCATTACCGACTTGCAAAAGATGAACATATCGACATAATTTAATTAATTGCCTAAAAATGCCAAATTGTTCCTGCAATTATGGATATGATCAGAGAATAAGTTCAAAATGGGTCCTTCCCGGAAGTTAGTTAAATAATCATGTATGTCGTGAAATTATGCAATTAATTAATTGCATGCAAGACAAATTGCATTATTAATTAGAATTTATAAATTTGCATAAGAAATTACATGTGCCATGCTTGCATATGTAGGGCTCTCCCCCACCTATTGCCTATGATTCTTGCCAAATAAAAATCGGCATGAAGCATGAAGAATTTTCTTATAGGTCTCCCATTCCAAATATTCCAAAAACCAAATTTGCCAAAATATAGATTTATTTACCGAAACCAGTACAGTCTCTAAAAATCACCACAAGAATTTTCCAATTTTACAATATTTCTAGATAATATATGTTTTAATTGGTAACGTTGTGATCTTGCTATAGTACTGCACTTACTATCCCGATTTATTCATTCTTGTCACATGAAGTTTTCATTTTGATTTGATCTCTGCTAGCTAGATGTCATTTTACGTACTATAAACTTAAGTCCTAAACAAACACTCAAATTAGAAAAAAAAGAAAAGTAAAAGATCGGAAAAGAAATATTGAATAATGAAATTATATACATATATGGTGAAGAGATCTCTGATTGAGGTTGAATCGAAAAGTTGAATGCAGGTAGAGATACATTAGTGGGAAAAGGAGCCCACATTCTCTTAGGGTAACAGAGAAATTCCCCAAAACTGATGCATATTTACTACTGAAATCACATGCGCAGCGCACTGAGACAAGACTGCACCTGCACCTCATTAGGCCCCACAATCTGAACCGTTCATTTAAGCCCTGAATCATGATCATCGATCATCTTCTACTATGTACTCCCTCCGTCCCGCCGAAGTTGTTACGTTTCTTTTGGGTACGGAGTTTAGGAGAGCTGAAAAGTAATGTAAAGTGATGATATGAATATATATTATTTAAAGTTGTCTGGGTGATAAAGGTATCTTAAAAAGGAAACGTAACAACTTCGTTGGGACGGCCCGAAAAGGAAAATGTAACAACTTTGGCGGGATGGAGGGAATATTTATTTTTGTTGGGAGCATCTTTTCTCCACATATTTAGTATGGGAGCCTACGCTTTTGGGCCTCTTTGACTATTTGATGCCACCTCATTTCTCTAATTCTTGCTGTAATTTCTACTTACCTATATCCGCGCCGCCGGCAGGATTCCGGCCATGCAAAATCTTCCTCTTATAAAAATACTATCATTCTCTAGCTAGTTCATATATATATGCAACTTTTATTATTTCTCTATATTTAATGTTCATGTGATTTCTCATGCAATACAATTATACGAGTACTACTTTTTTTTGATCAGATATACGAGTACTACTTAATTTGTGCCTAGCTAGTTTTTTTAAATATGCATGATATCATGAGTGATGAGTTGCTTCATCAATATATAGCTACGTGGCTACACCACACACCTAAAAAATTCCTTAAATACAAATTAAAATGTTGTGCTACGTGTCCATAAAATATGTTCAGATAATTATTTCGAAAGAGTCGTAATCATTATAATAAACAGATCTGTTATGAATGAGTTCTAATTGTCAGTCAAATTTGAGTAACATGCATGTGGGGGGTGTATCTATATTTTTCATAAATTAATTAGGATCCAGCACAAAATTAATGAAAATCCATTGGTGGTGTAGTAATTAGTAGTATTATTTTCACCCTATGAATAAAACATCAGGTCATGTATATATGATCGATGTAGCAAATTACTAATAAAGAATACATATATTGATGTTAAAGTTGAAAGTTTTCTCAAGTACAATTTAATTAGCAGGAAACGTGGAAAAGTGACCGATTTTGTCTTGATATGTCAAAATCAGGTGGGAAATTTGAAGAAAGAGAGCCATTAATTAAGGAAGATTTACAAGAATATATTATTACTATGGTCTATATATAGTTGATTACTTTAATTAATTAAGAGGACAAAATTGTTTCTCTTAGGGGAAGCACAAATCTCTTTCTCCCACTCTCTCTATAATATATATATATATATATATATAGTGAGGGGATCATTTAGGATCCCTCCTGAAAATGTTAACTAGGATCCAATCTCATCCCTTGATCTTGATT
>JAYJMF010000056.1:1155402-1175047 GCA_036873715.1 Salvia sclarea
ATGCAACGCTCCAACAAGGTGAGACGAAACTACCTTGCATTGGAGGCAATAAGGACGAGAGGAGAGGAGACAAGACGGGACTATGGGATAATACCCTGACGAGGCAACCATGCAACGCTCCAACAAGGTGAGATAATCGTGTAACTTTTCGGCAAGGCAAAAATACTAATGAATTTTGACAATTAAATACGAATTTGAGTAAATTAACTTTTTAATAAAAATATTTATACATCATGGCATAAAATGATTCCCGTCGAATTTCTACGGATTACAACCTAGTTCCAATTGAACCAAAAGTCTAAATTTTGAAGAAGAAAGATCCATTCAATGCAAAATTTTGAGAAAATCATAATCGAATATAAAATTTCGGTTTGGTTCGATAACTTTTGATTCATATATTTTGCTCACCCTAAGTAAATATCTAGTTATTCTAATATTGTAATATTATAAATTATTACCATGTGTGTTACTAATGTGAGGGTAAGTATTGCATATTTTGAACATTGAAATTTATATTGAGTATTAACCATAAAAGCCAGGTGAATGCCCTTATTAATTTGCTAACATGGATGAAAAGTGCGAGTATATGAATTAAATGATAAAATACAATAAAATTACTTTGGGGCCTAGTTAATTTTCAGCCCAGACTAAAGCCCATTAGGGTTTGGCCCATAAAAGAGGACTATATAAAGTGTCTGGAGTAGTTCGACCTAAAACCCTAGAATTCAATTGATATTTCGATCAGCAGATCGGAGTGAGGGCGTCGGCAGCGGGAAACCATGGTGCACGTCTCCTTTTACCGCAACTGTAAGTAGACTTACTTTCTTCTCCGATATAATCACAATACTCGCCCAAGTTATACGATTTGATAACGCTGTCGTTTGTTCGTCCATTTTACATTTTCACTGATGTTTTCCCATCTAGTCTCGCTTATTATGCTGCTATATTGTAATGTCTATTCTTTTTTTGCTGATTGCTGGGAGATTTTATTAGAGAAGCTTTGATATATTCACTGCCAGCTGATTAAGTTTGTACCCTTTAAACAAGATTGCTGGCGTGTATCGACCATTTTCTGACTGCCTTTTACATGTTATCAACTAATTTTGTCAAATTGGTTTCTTCTGCTGTGTATAAGAGACTTAGTGCTCCACATTAGTAACAAAGAAGAGGCTTTTTGTTTGTAGTCCATATCCGATGTAAAATCTGAAATACAGGAGAAGCAGCATAAAAGTATAATCTGCCTTTTGACTAATATCCTTGACAAACCAGTGGTGGTCACCTAGGATGAAATAAATAGAATCTCAATCATGCCTTACCTGAAAAACATAACTGAAATTTGGTATTGCAGATGGGAAGACTTTTAAGAAGCCCCGTCGTCCCTATGAGAAGGAGCGTTTGGATGCTGAGTTGAAACTTGTTGGTGAATATGGTCTCAGGTGCAAGAGAGAGTTGTGGAGGGTTCAGTATGCTTTGAGCCGTATCAGGAACAATGCCAGAAATCTATTGACTCTTGATGAGAAGGACCCTCGTCGTATTTTTGAAGGTGAAGCTCTTCTGAGGAGGATGAACAAGTATGCTCTCCTTGATGAGAGCCAGAACAAGCTTGATTATGTATTGTCTCTCACTGTTGAGAACTTCCTTGAGCGCCGCCTGCAAACCCTTGTGTTTAAGGCGGGTATGGCCAAGTCCATCCACCATGCCAGAGTTCTTATCAGGCAAAGGCATATCAGGTATACACAATTATTTGGTTTCACAGATTTCCCTAAACCCTTAGGTCCTGATTCACTTCACTTGATGATAGCCTCTCTACAAAGATATTTCATTTTGATGTTATTCTAAATTTATGTGTTATTACATGTTAATAATTTCTTGTTAAGAGTTCTCTGCACTGAATTACATTCATCTAGGATTTAGGCTTTTGAGCATTAGAAAATTCATGTACTTGTTCCTGCCATGGAAGTTATAATATAACTTGAATTCACTTTTGGACGTTGACAAGTTTGTTTCATTAGTTTTAGTTCGCTGCAATTGGACTGACTGATTAATGCCTAGGCATTGGACAATGATTCATGTATTGTTTGAATTACACTGCTATTGACTGCTATTACTAATATCTTCTGATTCCTTTTGAGTCTCCAACCACTCACAAGTTTTATTAGAAAATCTACAATAAAAACAACGAAATCTGGAATGCGGACTGATTTGTGTGATTTACCTTTTCAGAGTTGGAAGGCAAGTTGTTAATGTGCCTTCATTCCTTGTGAGGGTTGATTCCCAGAAGCACATTGACTTCTCACTCACAAGTCCCTTCGGTGGTGGCCGTCCCGGTAGAGTGAAGCGAAAGAACCAGAAGGCTGCTGCAAAGAAGGCCTCTGGTGGTGATGGAGATGAGGATGATGAGGAGTGAGACCTAATATCTTATTTGTTTTATGATAATGTTAGGAAGTGCCTTTACAAGTTTTTCTTAACTGTTTGTGTTGTGAACTTATGTCCGAATAGCTCTTTTGCTTGAGATATTCAGATTTACTGTTACCTAAGTTTTGGGATGTTTATCTGACTCTCGCCCCATTTTCGGGTTCAGTTGAGCCCGTTGATCTTGTTATACAAGACAGGTTTCTTGAAAATTCGGTTGTTTTGGTGTATGTTCATTCTATTACTGTTTCTGGTGTACTAATTGGGCCTTTTAGCCCCAATTCAGGGTTATCAATTAGGTGGGCTTGGGCTGGTCCAACTCCACTCAAAATGGATCATGTCATAAAAATGTGAAATGAGTGATGATCTTATTTTTTGTATTTAGCACTATTTTCAAATTACTCGATCTTTACCAACGAATTCAGTGTTTTTATTTTATAGAATGAAAGCATGATAAGTAAAATCCTGATCATGTACTAGATTATAAGTAGCAGTTTATGAAAAGTGTTTAATTTAAAGGAGTGATATCTGAAAAGGCTGGTTTAACATCCAAAGCCAACAACGCTGAAGATACGCGTTTCAAAAAATTTACTTAGATATATAGATATACTCCCTAGTTTGGATGAAAATGACATAAACCCATGTTAAGAAGTAGGAGTATCTAAAAAGTGTCACAAATCACATGGTATTATCCCATGTTTAAAATCCAAAACCAACATATTCTCTAAGTTGAGCTATGTAGCAAACACGGCACGGCCCCTTGCCCATCAAATCAAATGTTATTAATTTGGTAGTCCTTTTCTACTAAGAGTCATATTCTTTTCATTATTCCGTTATGTGCACCTTTCGAGATGCTCTATTTTATTTCACAAAAGATTTAAATATGTCATTTGCTACGTGATCTTTTGCAGTACCAAATATCAAAGTCAAACGTGCAGTATGGTGCAAAGCTGAATTGATTCTTCAAACACTTTTTTATCCCCTCCATAATTTAAATCGAGAAACAAGTGTTGAACGTTGGTGTCGCTCGTGTTAGACCATGTATTATACAAAATTCATGTTTTCTTGGATTAGGTATTGGTTATATTATTTCTAAACGTCAACTGGGACGTGTTATTTACGACTTAATTTCGGATTGTTATTCGCTTATTCGAAGCTGTCTCCTTCAATTTTAGAAATTTAATTTGGAAAAGAAAGTTTGGAGTCAGTTGACGTATGGCCCTGACAGTGGATAATATAACGTTTAATTTTGGTTTTCTTTAGTGTTTTTAATTGATTGTTAATGTTGAGTAACACGTACGTGTCGGCTAAAGTATTGTCTCAATAATGTTTATAGACGTGAGTTTTTCCTATGAGGTGACTCTCCATCAAAATATTCGGTACAAAATCGGATTTGTTGTCGAAAATTGTTTTTCAAAATAAATTAAAGTCCTCAGAATAGAATTCCACACATTTGTTTTTCCGAAAATACGAGAAGTCACGATTTCCCCCC
This sequence comes from Salvia sclarea, assembly GCA_036873715.1. Taxonomy (NCBI): domain Eukaryota; kingdom Viridiplantae; phylum Streptophyta; class Magnoliopsida; order Lamiales; family Lamiaceae; genus Salvia; species Salvia sclarea. Next base: position 1,159,307 of record JAYJMF010000056.1, read on the forward strand.
ACCCCACATGTGACTTGACAGGGTCTCGAACTCATTATTACGAATCTATGGATTTCACTCTTTTTTTTTACAATGATTTCTTCCCTCAATTATTACAAGCAAGAACTACGTAACAATTGAAGTCTTTGTTTTCTAGCATTCGCTATTCCGTGCTATTTCAATTTATTCCGTGCTATTTCAATTTATATGTAATTAAGTAATATCGGTTTATTGAGATTCGAATTAAGTCATCTATCCCACAATTTAACATCGTGTTTCACCAATAATTTTATTATTTTAATTAAAATTATTGTAAATATAAAAATTATTGTTACATAATGGATCTTAATTAACATTATTTACTGAAAATTAAATACTTTAAAAAATAAATACCTTACTTATGTGTTCATGAATCCTTGTAATTAATTAATATTAGTTCATTAGTTGTAAATTAAATCTAAAAATCTATGAACCTCAATTGAATCAGTGATTCTAATTAATAATTCTATACTTAAATTAAGATAAAACTAATGAAATTAACGAATAAAGAAGAAAACCATGAAAACTAAAAACATATTTGATAGTGGACTATATAAAATGGAATAGAAGATTTGAAGTGATTGTGGACACCCTATTCCTATGTTTTTACTTGTAATTTACTTTAAGTAACATAAAAAATAAAAATAAAAATCATATCAACCAAATCAAAGCCTCAAAAGTTCCAAATACCTAATCCAAGAAAAACATGTACTCGTAGTAGTATTACTTTCCCACTCAGTAGAGTCGAGCCCACATGATAATCATCTCCACCAGAAAAAGCAAAACTACATAGTCAAAAAGAACCCAAAAATAATATAAAATATTCTGAAACCACCCAAAAATAAGTTAAAAAGTAAATAAATAAGAGCACAAGAATCACGAAATTTTTCCCCAACTGATCCATACATCTCGAAACAACTTTTTAGGGCATGGGCGGCTATGTTCTGGTTTTTTCATCACACATGCTATGATTTTCCCTTTCTTTTCTTCCTTTTCTGTTTGTAAAATAAATAAATTATTGATGTTATCTTTTTGTCTTTTCTTCTTTTCATTGTCATGACATAAAGAATATTAATTGAGTAGTTATCTTGATTTTTATAATATGAAATGAAATATATGCCATATGGCACATCAAGCATCAGTCAAATTTTTGTTTTGTGGGGAATCCCATTTTCGAATAATATTGCTATGGGAACATTTGGAAAGTTTTTAAGCACTCTAGTTTCATATCTTTACAGCTAACAATATACATAATAGAATAGACAATAAATTTACATACGATCATTTGCTAAGTGCTCATTTTTATTTAATTCGTGATATGATGTACGTCATGATGGTTTGTATTTTAGGATTTGGCCAACTATATTATGTTTCTATATAGAAGACTATATATGTTTTGACCCATCGCGATTATATATCTAATTATGTGTGGTAGGATATTAGCTAGGTGCTCCACAAGGTCGGTATACTTTATCTAGCAATTATCTAATTAATCGAAATCAATTATGTGGTATAAGACATTAAATAACCTAGAAAATAGTTTAACGTTTTAAACATTTTTTACATAGTATTTTTTATTCATGCTGCATTTAGTTTCACGCCCCAACTCCCAATTTTTCCAATTCTCGGTTGGATTTAATAATTATTCCACATTATATATGTTTTAATATAGCATTAGTTTTAGTTTCCAATTTAGATATTCATCAATTCATATTTCAGAAAATTCATCGAATCATTTTCACTAATTAAATAGCAAGGAGGTCTTCGTTCAGCGCATTTTTCTTTTCAAAGAACAATATATATTCTCATACAACCTAAACTTGGTAACTATATGCCAATTCTAGCATAACAAAGCAAAGTGCTTCATATACAATTGTATCTTCCCCTAATTTTCAATAATAAACCAGGTCTTGGGTGAGATGGTTTGGTCGTGAGACGCATGAAATCCACATCTATATTTAGTGACATATTGCATAAATATTATGATTGATCAATATAGATATGAACATAGTCCAAGCATGATGAATTGATAAGATGATAATGATATCTCTAGGAGAGACAATATACAAATAAATGTGTCCAACAAGTGGTGGGCATCATCTCAATTCTTTGGAGATCACAAACTCTTGCTAAATCATATGGACCCCCCAACAATTGATATTGTATATCTACTTTTTTTTCTTGATAAAATTGTATGTCAATTTGGTTGATGCTTCAAAAAAGTTGATACCCATCTCTATCAATCCAACTCATGTTTTGAATTTTAATTGCAATTTGGTTTTTCCATCAACCACATATGGTAAGTCGGTAAGTCGCCGCTGCCGTCCCAAAATTTATATGCAAATATTAAATGAGAAACTATATTTCGCACGTTAATAATGGTAAAATTGTTTTCTACTCATCTTACCAAATTATTGTTTTCTGGATATTTTTATTAAAGCATCACAATTATTACAATGTAATACTATGTGTTAAATATTTTAGAAAGAGAATCAAATAGAAAGTCTCCCCATTCTGTTAATTTGGAACCGATCTTGTCCGTTGAGTTTGATAAATGGATGATCCAGATTAATCTTTCAAATATGCCAATAATGCTTTGATCTATCTTATGTTTTTTACGTGTTAAACAATATTTTTATTATTCTGATATTTTTTAACACATAACAAAATATTTTTTAATTAATATTATATATTGATTTTTAATTAAAAGAATGGGAAGGGTTTCTAGTTGATCCTCACCCATATATTTTATTATATAAGTATATATTGATATTTAGTGAATTCTAGAGTTTAAAAATTCAAAAGTCATATTATAGAATATTTTTTCTTATATAAAATCTTACAATCTAAATTATTAATCCTAATATCCACTATCCACAAATATAATAAAAAATAGGAGTATCACATAAAAAAATAAATGTAATAGAAAATGTTAACTTATTTTCTCCACGTGATCGAGCTCGAGTACCACAGTTATCGAACTTTTCGCGAGCCGAACTCGAGCTCGAGATATGTATTGCGAGTCGAGCTTGAACAAGCTAAGATTCGGCTTGGCTCGCTCGTTTACAGCCCTAAACTAATATCAAATCAAATTCACTCAGCAATGAATACACTAGAATACTAGATCACTTTACAATAATTTTGATATAATATTAAAATTATATTTTTACATATCCGATCGACCGTGCACGTGTATCTAGTATAGTATTCAACTAAACGAGCTGTTAGATTACGTGAATTTGTGTACTGGAAAATGCATTATTGCATTACTATTTCTCAAAAGAAACTTCGCGATTCAAGATTAGTGTAATTTGAATTAGTTGGGCACATGATTATCATCTCATATAATATACGGCGTATCACGTGTGTAAAACTGTGTAATTATGAGTCAACTAATTAGAAATTAGATGTAGTGATAATTGAAACTTACGAGATAATTGAACAAAAGCATAACATCGATGACAATCAAATACATGAAATTAATGAATACTAATGGATTAGCGAATGAAAATAAAATTTCTACACGCTTCAGGAGACCATGGTGCTGCTTACTTTGAGAATTTCTTGTGCATGAAATTGATTGAGTTGTATATGTATAATTTATATTTGTTCAGGTATAATTTATCTCACAATATTGAAAAACAATCTTAACCATTATATATAGACACTTAAAGAGTAATAATTCATTCACAATGCTCCAACTAAATAACTATTCTCAAATGATGATCTCTTTCCTAACTTAACATACACTAGTTAAAAAATCTTTATAGTGGTGTTGAATTTAGTGGGTGCGATAGATAAAATTGATACAACGGAGTATGATTGTATTATTTCGATTTAGTCTTGTATTAGGATTATTATGGAGCGATAAATCGTGTGACTTTGACCAAAATTTTGAAAGGGAACAAATATAATATTTTTGATCCACTTTTCTTGTAGGTGATTATGACTAAAATAAATTTGGTTAATTTTGTAAATGTATGTTACGGATTGAAAATGTGATTAATATCAACCCAATTTTAATTTAATTAATAATTAAGCAAATGAATTATTATATGCAAGCAAGATAATCCAATACGAGCCAAAATATTCATACAAAATACGTGACTGATTATTTTTTTAAATCCAGAGTAACCAAACAAACCATGATTATCTTTTTAAATCCAGGGTAACCCAACAAACCAAGCACCCCTTATTTACGTATAAGATATGACATCGGGGACACCAACCGGAACGACCTCTATTTTGTAAAAGAAAGATCTAGGATTTAAATCTATTCCCCAAACCTAATAAATAAATAAAGATACGGCGTACATGTAATTAATTATAAAGCATATATACAACTATAAGGTGAGCATCAATCACATTTAAGTCAAGTTAACATTATTTTTTTTATTTTTGTTTTTATATTTTTTAATCTCTAATACCCAATAAAATATAATTGACATCATTAATTGTACAAATTACATAGAAATCGAAGCTCGATTTGTGATATTTTTCGTTTATGTGAATAAAAATTTGATTTATAGCTAGAGAAAAATGACCAATCGAACTTTGATTTCTAGGTATTTTGCAAAATTAATGATATCAATTATGTTTTATTAGATATTAAAAGTTAAAAAATATATAAAAAAATACTAATTAGACTAAAATATAATTAATTCTCACATAAAATATGTGACGTAAATTATACTATATGGCATATGACTAGCTCCTCTATATATACATATATATGATACTTGTGAAAGTCAAATACTAGAAAAGTTGTATACGACTTTATATTGTATACATGATAAATCACCTATATCACCTAGCGAGTCGCGATAAAATCATCGTTTATTTTTCTTGTTCCATTAATTCTAGATCTATCCACTCCAGCTGCGTCTACCTATTAATTGTTACCTATTCACGTATATATGAGATAGAACAAACACGATCGCTTATTTAATTCTAATATATATACACGAAGGAAAAGATCAAATAAAAAATCATCACCATTCTGTTAATTAGGAATTAATCTTGTGTGTTGATCTTGATTAATGGATGACTCAAATTGATCTTTTAAAGTTGATGTGCTTTTTTACTCGTAAGATAAGCACTATGCCTTTTTTACGTGTTAAATAATATTTTTATTATTTTAATGTTTTCTATTAATAAAATATTTTTTATTAATTTTATGTTGATTTTTGGTTAATAGAATAAAGAGGATTTCTAGCTGATCCACATCCACATATACATATATACATATATATATATATATACACACACACACACACAAACACACAGATATATCGGGAAAAGTTTAAAAGAGAACCACTTTTAAAGTGAGAATGGGGGAATCAAAAAAGTTATGGATCTGCGTTGATAATTTATGAATCCGCTGGAATTCACCCAAAAACATGGATTTTTTCATTGGGTTCGAATCCCATGAGCTACAAAATTATATTTTTTTTTGTGTTTTCGGATTCACAAATTTACCTGACAAATTCATAAATTTTCAACGCGGATTCAAAACTTTTTTGATTCTCCCGTTCTCACTTTAATAATGATTCTCCCGTTAACCTAACCTACACAGATATATCTATATCTATATTTATGTTGCTTTTTGCATACCATCCCATGCATCTTCTTAAATTCGTAAATAGAACGATGTTTGTCGAATTTTTGTTTTAAATATAAAAATATGATATTCTCTTCTGAAAATTTAGCTCCACTGTTATGCATAATGCATTGGATTATTTGTTATGATGTTATCAAACAATCAGACTTCATCTCTTATTCTCTTTCTTTATGTAAAATTAGCTTTTATACTTTTTAATATTATAAATCATTGATAGTAGTAAAATAACCCAACTCAGAGCAGTACAAGAATGGGCCCAAAATATTTATTTGAAAATATAATTACTTAAATTCCACATAGTTCTAAATGATTTCCCACATTTTCCAATCAATAACATGAAACATATATAGATGGACGAAGCACTAAGATAAGATATACGGACATGGCCGACAACTCATTTTCTTCATATCCGGTAATATAACACATTGACTGTGGGACCCACACTCAATATTCACCAATACAGTACCTCCAAGATTTCTTAGTACCAGAAAATCAAAAGTGGAATACTATATATTAAGCATGATTCCGTGTCCCATTTTAGAAAAATAAGATTCTTATCAAAATAACTATTCAATTGGAATTGTTTTGAGCTAGTAATTATTTAGCAAAGAGATAGCATGACACCTTTTTGTGGGGCCCATCTTGTTCGAGGCCCCCACTTGCCTTCTGGAAGAAATGGCTATCTCGTCTCGTCTCACTAGATAACTTGTCTATATTTTCATTTCCTAACAAAATTTATTTATCAATTTTATCTTTTCATTTTTCCGCCTTCTTTTCCTAGAGAAATCCGCTACTTGGCCAGTTTTGTCACCCACTTGTATTTTTCTCGTTTGCACAAATTATAAAAATTTGCACTTCCATCCTTGTGAATTGTACTATTTCCATTCCCCCCAACATCTTTCATATGAGAGAGTTCAAAAGAAAAAGAACATAAGTGAAGATTGACGCAATTTTAGCTTCACCAATTATGAAGCTTTCAATATAAAGAAATAATCTCACACATATATAGGGAGTTAACAAATAATTTGTGTACGCTCCATAATTATTATAAAAAGAAATATAAAAGCATTACATGAGAAATATTAACACATAACTGAAACTCGATAAGTAAGAAGAAATAAGCATTACATGAGAAATATTTTCATTGACTTTAAAAATTTGATTAGAAATATTATTACTGAGATCAAAACCAGGCTCTGGAGTTGGATTCGAGTTTTCGGGCATAAGAATATTTTCATTGACTTTAAAAATTGGCTCATCAAGGCCCCCCTCGAAGGTTAACTGAGCTCTGGGGGTTGTTTTTGCTGATTTCCGATCTCTTTGTATTAATATGTATTTGTTTATGGTACCTCTGGTACCTATTCTTCAGTAATATATAAGCTTTTTTCTGATAAAAAAAAAAATACATGAGAAATATTAGCACATAACTGAAACTCGATAAGTATAAGAAGAAATTAAATTGAGGTGAACTCCTATACCCCGGTAGTATTTATATACATCACTTTATTCAGGGCAGTAACTAGGCATAGGCACACCAAGCCTTTGTCTAGGGCCTCAATTTTTCTTTTTTTTTGGGGGAGGGGGGGCGTTTTTTATATGTATATTTGATGTATTGCTGTATAATATATATGTTCAACATACATTGTGAGGGTTTTACCCATTAGTTCCTCATATATGAAATTTTTAGTCAAAAAAATCAACCTACACATAAAATATGATTCGTCTACTACAAAAAAGGAGAGAAAATAACAAATTGTAAAAGATTTCTATGAACATTGAAATTGAGACATATAGCTTTACATGTGAGTGGAGATCGTTAATTGGGAATTAGCTACATACCGCACTATATCTTTGATCTTTCTTCTCAACGAGATCTTTTTTTCTTTTGATTGACAGGTGTTGTAATCGGTTGTGCCGATTGAGAACTCAAAAAGATTAGTTGTGTTGAATTTTGATATGTTTGAACTATTTTTTTTTCTTTTAATCAGATTGTATTTTGGTGACTGATTAGAATTTGAGCATGTGAATATTATTTTGAAATTGTTATTTTAATATGGTATATCACTTTTCATATTGTTTTTGTATTACAGGGCCTATTTTCAAATTAAGCTCCCCGTAAAACATAGGTATGACCCTCACTCTATTCAAATCCAAAATTCATTCTATTTTAACCCTATGACATTAGATTAAATTTGTTTTAGCCATTTAGAATAGGCAAATAATATCTTGTAGCTCTCATATAACCAAATTAATGTATGGGTTTATCGGGAGATTATTGGAACCTTGTGGGGGGCCTTGGTGAATATCGAGGTTCTTCCTTTTTGTTATTGATTTTGACAAAGTCATTTTTTATCATCTGAATATACAAATTGACTACGACAGCATGAGGAAAATGGGAAAACAAAATGGAGTCCATAAGGGAAGGCTGCTTCGATTTCATTACTTTATTAAGGTTGAAATCTTTTCTTTTGGATAGCCTTTACTTAATAAATTACTATTAGTTTCAAAGTAAACTACGAGTTATCTAGATATATGTATGCTGCTCTAGATAATAAATACTACTACTATGCAAATATTTTTGAGGAATAGACTATAAGAAATTAGGCGCTGCGCAATATCTCCAGTGCTCATATATTTATTATTTTTTATATGACGGTCAATATTTATGCGAGTGCTTTAAAATTAAAACGAAATATGTTACGTATGTATATTAAAACATGATAGAATCTTGTATTCCCTTGACTTATGCATTAGGAGGAGATGATAATATTAATCATCGTGATGTAGCTAGTACAAACATAACTAATTTGAGGCACTAAAAAACCAGACCCACTAAAAGTTATAGTGTAGGTGTGAGTTAGAAAAATACATATATACGTTGACAATTATATATATGCATACATGCAAAAATTAAAATGTAATTTAGTACAACTTTAAATTTAAATTTCTAAATTTTTACACAGCGTGAAATGCTATTTGACGGTTCTATTTATTTATTTATTTTCTAATCGAGAAGTAGGAAATACCACTAAGCCAGTCTCCTAAGAATGAGATTCATATCTTGTTGGTTTATATGTTATCGAAGATGCGAAGGGACTATGTAATTCTACCTTTAAAAAGTTGTATACTCTAATTTTTTTTAGAAAAAAAGGATTCCACACCCATTCCGCTAAACTTTGGGTCACGTGAATTGTGGGCATACATCACGAGTCTTGCTTTTATTCCAATTTTTCAATATAAGCTGAGTAGGATAAGGGTAAAACTAAAGGCAGAAAAGGAAAAGAAAAGATTCACCAATAAATACAAAATAAAGACAAAAGGAAAAAAAAAAAAAAAAAGTAAACTTGATACTTACAATTTATAATTGAGCTTAAAAAAGGCATTTTATATGCATATATACCTACACAAGCCATGGGAAAGATAAAAAAGACTTGCGAAATAGACATGCATAACCCGAAATATATCATTACTTATATTCTTCATGCGTGTTTGAATTATTTACCTAAATGAATATGTGGTAAAATTTCTCCTTATCTATACATATATAAAAGAAAAATCACAATAAAATTTTTTTCCCTCCAAAACAACATTTAATGATTTCATTAATTCTTTTGACAAAATATTTAATACATCAATACTCATTGATTCAACTATTAATTAATTACTAATTCATCACATATATATAGGAAAAATTTCTTATTCATTTTAAAATTCTATCTATATTTTATTTTTGTTATAGTTACATATATATATATATATATATAGGGATAGGTTCGGGTAGGAAAGATAAATTTTGTAGGAATGAATCTGGGCCTTCCATTGAGTTAGATCAATGGTTGAGATTAATTTTCAGTTTTGCTAAGAGTTTGTGCTGTGTGTGCTACGCGAAGGTTGTGCTAGGTGTTTGTGCTGTTTGTGCTAAGTGTTTGTAATGTTTGTGCTGAAGAATTCGTGCTACGAAATAATGAAATATGTGATAAAGTCACATATTTAAAATCTGTGCTAACTAGTAATACTGATGGTGCTACACACATGTGAAAGATGTGCTAGACGGAAATAGTTTTTCCTATATTCCTACACTAAGGAATTTCTCACCGTAACCCACCCCTATATATATATATATATTATTGTCTTGCAATCTATTTCCTCAAATTTTGAAGCAGCATCAAATTCTTATGGTTGCAGGCAATTGTTTCTATGCGTTTGTGTTGGTTTGTGGGCTGGCCTTATTATTGGTTTTGTCACAGAGTACTACACAAGCAATGCTTACAGGTATCTTTACGGAGAATTATCTAATTACAGAAAACTTTTTACAATAAATGATTGTGACTTCACGTTTCTTGTTATTTTCAGCCCAGTACAGGATGTTGCTGATTCATGCCGTACAGGAGCTGCTACCAATGTCATCTTTGGCCTTGCATTGGGATACAAATCCGTTATAATTCCAATTTTTGCAATAGCAGTTAGCATTTTCGTCAGTTTTACCTTCGCCGCTATGTATGGCATTGCAGTCGCTGCTCTTGGAATGCTGAGTACTATAGCTACTGGTCTGGCTATTGATGCTTATGGACCAATCAGTGACAATGCTGGGGGTATTGCTGAGATGGCAGGCATGAGCCACAAAGTCCGAGAGAGGACTGATGCCCTTGATGCTGCAGGAAACACCACGGCAGCCATTGGAAAGGTAATTTTGATTGACTCTATTTCTGTGAAATGAAAGGTTTTTTACCCACTCCTACATACAGATTTTACATGTATTGCAGTTTTGCAAGTTGCTATTCCCTTTGTTTTTCGATTTCTTCTTCAAAGAGCACATGACAGATATGCAACTTTTGTGCATTGGGTTTTGTTTCATTTATCCATTAGTACCACTGCAATATTATATTTAGTTAAACACTGTTTAGGATGTCTTCTACTTTTGAGGTGAATAATATCTCATAACAATTTTAGGTAAGCTTTATTCAAGTGTTAATTGTTATCAACATGCAGAGTTTACAATAATGCTTTCATATGTAACAATGTGTTCTTGCTTGTTTTCAGGGGTTTGCCATCGGGTCTGCTGCTCTTGTGTCCCTTGCCCTCTTTGGTGCATTTGTGAGCCGTGCAGCAATATCAACCGTAGATGTTCTAACTCCTAAAGTATTCATTGGTTTGCTAGTTGGTGCTATGCTTCCTTACTGGTTCTCGGCCATGACGATGAAGAGTGTGGGTAGTGCAGCGCTAAAGATGGTTGAGGAAGTGCGCCGGCAATTTAACACCATTCCTGGTATCATGGAAGGAACTGCTAAGCCTGACTATGCAACTTGTGTCAAAATCTCCACTGATGCATCTATCAAGGAGATGATCCCTCCTGGTGCTCTTGTCATGCTTACACCTCTCATTGTTGGCACTTTATTTGGTGTCGAAACTCTCTCTGGTGTTCTTGCTGGATCTCTTGTCTCGGGTGTCCAAGTAATGCCGCTAAACTCTCTTACAATATTTCATATCAGTGTCCTATAATGCTTGCATTACAAAACATGGATTCACAAAATGGCATATTGGTGTTGCAGTTCTGTCATCAAACTTGTTCACTAATTTACTCGAGTTGCTAGTTGTGGGGAAAGAAAAAGAGTCTGTTACTGCTTATACTTGATCATATTATAATTTAACATGACCTTTATGAACAAATTTCATAAATGTGCTAACTGTTATGAACAAATATGGTATTTGCCATATTTAATAATTCGCTCAAGTAGCATTGGTGTATATTTACCCAAATAGTTCTCCCGTGACCATCTATCTTCCTCTTCTTGAGAGATAATGCAACACTAATCCTCTCCTGTCTACGCAATGCAGATAGCAATCTCCGCATCCAACACCGGCGGTGCTTGGGACAATGCCAAGAAATACATCGAGGTATAATTCTGACGACTTCTTTCACTCATGCAGTTGGATTTTTGTGAATTAGATCAAAACTTACACTTGTGTAAATTGTAATGAATGACCGATGATGATGATGGCAGGCCGGCGTGTCTGATCATGCACGTTCACTCGGTCCCAAAGGGTCAGACGCACACAAGGCGGCTGTGATTGGGGACACCGTCGGGGATCCGCTCAAGGATACATCCGGGCCATCGCTCAACATCCTGATCAAGCTGATGGCTGTAGAGTCACTGGTATTTGCCCCGTTCTTTGCTGCCCATGGTGGCTTGCTCTTCAAGCTTTTCTAAACTAAGCAGTGACATGAAAAGAGGCCTCCCCATTTTGTAATGTTATGTCAAAACTATAATATATACTACTATTATTTATTCTCTTCCTGGGGGCCTCTCTGTTCTCTTTTGTTAGGAGATTTTTCCCATTAATCTTGTCATATCATATCAAATCACCTCTATATTCTTTCACTTATTACTGAATGATCTCTCCCTTCACTTTCCCTGTTCTGGTTTTCATTTTTTGCTACTCATCTTTCTTCTCTCTTCTACTCTTTTTCCTGTGTATCCATTACTCTGAGCGGGTGGGTTTTGAAAGCTTTTCTCTAACTAAATAATTGTAATATTCTTTTTCTTAGTTGGGAATATGGGGCAATTGAGTTTCGTATTATGGTCCATAAAAATGGGTAATGCCATTAATTATTGGTTTGTATATATGTATCTACTCTCTCTCACTGCACGATTAATATATGGACCGGCCTGCTCAATGATGATGCATTATGGTATGGACCACCACGCATCAACTACTTAATAATAATGAAATACTAATAAACTGCAACTGAAAAACTTGAGCTCTGTTTTTATGTTTGTGCATTAGTCAAAATAATGCACAATGCAAAATGGTTTAGTCGTATGTACGTGTAATTGCGCATCTGCGGAAATTTCTGCATCACCATTCACCAGAGAGGGTAATTTTTTATTCACGGTTAAACTTAAAAATAGAGTTTTTAGAGTTAATAGTAGAATTACACCAGTTCTTTTATTGTACGAATAGAATGGATAATGAAAAAGACTTAAAAAGGTACAATTCACCCACTCTAAAGTCGTCCACCCTCTCCAGAAATGGCTACACCTAATTAAATTAGAGCGAATTTATACACGAAGACAGCTGTTTTCCGTGTATTTGCAAACTAAAGAAAGAATGCGAATAGAATATCGTACACAAAAATTTACAAGGAAATACGTTGGTAAATTATTTTTTTGGTGGATAAAAAGTTCCACAATAAATATAAGACAGGGAGTAATAAATTAGGGTAAAATGTATTTGAGATGTGGGTCCATTTGTGTAGTTTTTTTTGGATAAATAAATGGATAAAATAAGTGAAAATTTTATTTTTAGAATAGGTCAATTTATGTGGTTTGCATAAATAAGTGAAAATTTTAGAGGTGAAAGATAAGAAGATAAAATAAGGTGATGTGGTAAATGAAAATGAAAATATTTGAGCGTCAACTCCAATTAATATTCACGGGCACGGCCCACCGCCTACATTCAACGCTTATGGATTCTTACTGGAAACTCAGTTAATCTTCAGTCTTACCACTCTCCAACCGCCTCCGCCTTGCTCCGACACGCACAAACGCGCTCTATGACTATGTGTGCCTCGTTTTCACACACGTTTCACTCTCACTTTCTCCTTGTATTCCCGCAACTTCGAAACTAACGCCTCAACTCATTACCCATGATTTCCTTCTCCTCAATCCAGTCAACTCCCGCCGCCCAATCCCCATCCTCGCGCCTCCTCCACCGCCATGTCCACCACCTATCATCCTCTTCGCCGCTTCACCACCACCACCACCATTCCCGCCGCCGTAGCCGGGGCCTCCGCGTCCGCGCAATCGACGCCGCGCAGCCCTACGACTTGGAAGCGCGCCTGGTCCACCGCCTGACTCAGTCCACCAGGCTCAAAATCGCCATCATAGGCTTCGGAAACTTCGGCCAATTCCTCGCCAAGGCGTTCGTCCGCCAGGGCCACACAGTTTACGCGCACTCGCGCTCCAATTACCTCCTCATTGCCGAATCGATCGGCGCCGCTTTCGTCTCCGATCCGCACGATCTCTGCGAGCTGCACCCTGACGTCATGGTCATCTGCACCTCTATCATTTCGACTGAATCCGTACTCAGATCGTTGCCTCTCCAGCGCCTAAGGCGGAATACTCTGTTTGTTGACGTTTTGTCTGTCAAGGAATTTGCAAAAAATATTTTCCTCCAAGTTCTGCCAACTCACTTCGACATTCTCTGCACGCATCCCATGTTTGGGCCTGAGAGTGGCAAGCACAGTTGGCAGAATTTGCCATTTGTGTTTGATAAGGTCAGGATTGGGGGTGAGGATTCGCGTCTGGCTAGGGTTGAGAATTTCCTGGATATTTTCAGGAACGAAGGGTGTAGGATGGTGGAGATGAGCTGCGAGGAGCATGACAGGTACGCGGCGGGGACACAGTTCATCACACACACGACGGGGAGGATTCTGGAGAAGCTGCAGTTGGAGAGCACGCCGATCAACACCAAAGGATATGAGACATTGTTGGATTTGGTGGAGAATACGTCCGGCGATAGTTTTGATTTGTATTATGGGCTCTTTATGTACAATGAGAATGCGATGGAGCAGTTGGAGAGGCTGGATTTGGCATTTGAGGCATTGAAGAAGGAGTTGTTTGGGCTGTTGCACGAGGTTTTGAGGAAGCAGTTGTTTGGGAAGTCGGAGGAGGGGGACATGAGGCCCGTGCTGGAGAAGCTGCCCAAGAAGAGGGAGAGTCCGTTGCTGCCGCCTGGCGCGCCTCAATAGGAGACTGGCCAACAAGGAGAACTTGGATGGATTCTTTTGCTTTAGGTATTCCTATTTCTCAAGGCCATTTCTTCAAGTAAATGTATTCATAAGCTTAGTTGAACTTCCAATGATGAGGTGCTTGGTGAGTGGATGATGGGGATAAGTTGTCAGTTTCATCCTGTTCATTGAATATTGGACATGGAATTTTTTTTGTTGTACCTTGTTGTTAAGTATGATCTTTTAAAGACCAAATGTTCAAAACTTGAGGTTCCAAATAAATTTGTAGACCTATAAAGGTGGAGGAACAATTTTTACGCTCTTGTTATTTTGATCAACAAGCCAAAGGCTGTTCAGTTTGAATATAATTTAAATTTGGTATAATATTTTACTGTATGGACCTCCGAATTGTCTCTCTTGGATACCGAGGGAATGGAAAAGAACATGCTTGTGTGTATGAGTGATCTTGAAGCTAGAAGGCTGGCAGGGAAATCTATTCTCTAGATAGATGACGTTTATTTCAGTTTGAATATAATCTAAATCTGATGAAATATCATCCCGCATGAAAGTACAAATGGTCTCTCTTGGATATTGAATGGAATGGAAAAGAACTCTGTTTTTGTGGATGAGTGAGCTCTACGCTAGAAGGCTGGCAGGACCATCTATCCTTGTTTGATGAAGCACGTTTCTAGTGTTAATCAGTGCTATTCTTGTAGCATTCTTGGTGAGGAGAATTCTATACCACTAATATGGAGTATATATTACGAATTCTTCCTGTTGAGGATGGCAAGAATCAATTTGTGGTTTATAAATATTTGACAACAGTAATCCTCTCATAATGAGAAGGTGTTGGTAAAGATCCTTGGAAATCCTTAACACATGCAGAAGCTTTTAGTGTCTGAATATGCGATGATAAGTATAAGGGGGAACACTTCATTTATTTTATATGGAAAGTATTCGTTTTTGGTAAGTTTGGTTTATACACTTGTACTGTGCATCATGGTTTAAAAAAACGGAAAAAAACGCGTCTTGAGGCGCGCCTCGACAAGAGGCGTGAAGAAAACGCCTCTGAGGCGCCGTTTTTGCCTGCCCTGAAGGGGCGCACGCCTCGGACGCTGCGAGGCGGTGAGGCGCTGCGAGGCGGTGAGGCGTAGACGAGGCGCACGCCTCATTTTTGTAGGGTTTTTTAGGGTTTAGTCAATGTTTTCTTAGTACTTTTGGGCTTCAAATAGAATGGGCTTTTTATTTAAAGATGTAATTTGTTGTGGGCTTTTAATTTAAACTTCTAATTGAACAAAAAACATCTAATTTCTAACCCTAAAATCTGAATATCAAGTTGGCGTCTTCTTTCTTTTCCCGCCATCCTCCATCT
>JAYJMF010000056.1:1181856-1197148 GCA_036873715.1 Salvia sclarea
TCTATATTAATCATAATTTATATTCTACATTTCATATTTAGATATTTTATTTTTTTCATTTAATTTTAATTATAATTTTTTTATCATAAATATTATCGTGTATGGCACGGAGGGCAAATTCTAGTATGCTTTTAAGACTTGATTCCATGGAAAAATCAACAAGATAATTATTAAAGGATAATTTCGATATATACGTCATATTCTCCAAATTTGAAATAATAATAGTTATTAATGGAATAATGCAGGGCTGATTGCCTTAATCACGAACTCTACACATTTTTATAATTATTGCATATACACATACATTAAGGAAATGTATAAAATTAATCCTCTTACGATAGTAAAGATAAATATTGTCATGTTAATATAAAAGATACTAAAAAATAATCTTTCATATTTCACGAATTAACCACCGTTTCACGAATTGACTTTCGTGAAATAGTATTTTATACTCCATTCACGAGTTGCACATGCAAATTTGTGAAATAGTATGCACCATTTCACTCGAATCCGCACATGCAAATTCGTGAAATGAGTGTAATATTCTTCATTTCACGAATTCGCATGTGCAAATTCGTGAATAAAGAGGCTTTTTTTTTTTTATCTTTTTATATTTACGGGTCAATTTTTATTTTTACTATCTTGAAATGGTTATTTTAGTAGTTGCCTCCACATACATTTATGGATTTGTTTTCAGGAGAAAACATAGATTTATTATGGAAAATCTTCCAAAGCAAGAGCCTTCAACCATGAGGGAAAAATAGTAGTCCAACAAGTAGCCTGCGAGAAACTAAAGGCCCGTTGAGCTAAACTATAAGGGACCGAGCTTGCCGACCTATACATGTGAGAAAACCGAGCAACGTATTAGCACAGGCAGTAGCAAGAATTTCAGCCAAGTCTTCTAGGAGGAGCTCAGCCTCTTCGTCCGGGTCCGCCTTGACCCGAGCAGCAAGAAACGAATCCGTATAAATGTCAATTGTTCAAGTTTATGCTCAACGCAAAAGACGATGCCATGGACCACCGCCATTACCTCCGCAACCATTACGCTAGAAGAAGGAGTTGTGCGCTTTGTCATAGTTCCCCATCCTAAATGCACGAACTTCTCTATTGAATAGTGAATCAACGTCCACCCGATATCTCCCACGAGCTGGTCTACACCATTTCTTCTCTCCGAGCACCACCCCGAGCTTAGCAGCAAGGAGAGTCGTTGGTGAAGCTTGCTGATAAGCTTCCTAGAGAACCACTACCATCTCCTCCGAGGCGGGTTTTTGATGAGGAATGGAAACAGAGAAGAAAAGATGAAACAAGTGGGGATGCTAAATTCGACTTCCAAGTCAAGAACGTTAAAGGCGAGAACTCAATTCTCAAACTCTCAATTCAAATGATAAAAATATTCAACTCCCCCATTCACTACATAAGATAGACTATTTATAGACTACAAAACAAAGATAAATTCATAAATGAAAAAGACTTTTGAAATCAACAACATTAAAAGTGACTCTTAGTTTCTGAGGTGACTTTGAATGCCCATAACTCTCTGGATTCTTGGAGCCTTACATACGACTGATAAGATATGCATAGAAAGGTATTCGAACTGGCTTTCCAACGCATCAACCCGTTTGTCATTTGGAGCTTAAATGAAGAAGTTATGACTAGAATACCGAAGGGTGGTCAAAACTGATGGGTCCAGTAAATCTTCACGAACTTGCAGTGCATCATCCTCTCCATGCGGGAAAGAACTCGTCTCAGAGTTCTGAACATTTTCTCTATAAAATGGTGTCAAATCTCTAACTGCCAAAGTAGGGTGAGCGTGTACATGCGTAGGCAGCTCGATCTTGTAAGCGTTGTCATTCCTTTCCAACGGCTCGATCTTGTAGGCGGCTCGATCTTTCTCCTTCAACTTGTTGTGTGTACCAGGAAAACGTTCCTTCTTCAAAATTATCCAAACAAGATCATTTTCCTTGAAAACTTGAACTCGACCATGGATATCAAAGACATCGTTATAAGTTTGGTAGCTTCGTTCAAGTATCTTGTTCACATTACCAAGAACCTCAAAAGGACTTTTCCCTAATTTCTTCCATAAGCTTCCCCAAAAATGGTTTAGAAACTTAATGCCACAAGCAGGGACGATACTCTTTTGAATTCCTAGAAATATAATAAGTTCTTCTTCATGCACCTTTGGTAAATCTCCTTGAAGTTGGGGTCTTGGAACGTCATCTTCTTTCTTATTTTCTTTCGCCACCAAAGCATAGGTCTCCCGATCTTGTCGTGCCTTATTTTGAAAATGCGATAAAGTGAGTAGAGTGTTTCCTTCTGTTTTGGAGGATTTGACAATACTCATATCTTTACAAGGTAAAAGAACAATTTTAGTTTTACCGATCATAAAGGTATAAGTATTTTTTTTCCCATCATGTATAACACATCGATCATATTGCCAGGGTCGGCCCAAAAGAATGTGACCAATATCCATGGGAGTAACATCACACCAAACTTCATCATTATACATTTTTCCCATGAAAAATGAAATAAGGCACTTCTTATTGATTCATACCTCATTGTCTTTCTTTATCCACGAATAGAGTATGGGTGAGGATGTGGTACTGTTGGGAGTTTGAGTTTGTCCACCATCTCTTGAGAAACAAAATTCTCAAAACTGCCACCATCGATGACTAAGGAGCATACTTTTCCGAGCGACTTGCACCTTGTTCGAAAAATGTTGTGCCTCAACCAATGTTCGCCATTTTCTTGCCTTGGGGCGACAAGGACTTGTTCAATCACCAAGCACTCTCCCTCCGAGTCGCCATTTTCTTGCCTTCCGAGTTGTCACTAGAATAGCCATGGCCCAAACCACGTTCGCTTCTGGCTTCTCGGCGCTCAAGACGTACGGTAAGCTCCTCAACTTGTCTCCGAAGTGCCTGAATTTCAGCATCTCGTTCATCGCCGGGATTCTCCATGTTTCCTCTACCACGTCCGCCTCTTCCTCTTCTTGCTGCCATTGCAAAAAGATGAAAATTCCAAGAGCGTACGCTGGCTCTCGATACCAAATGATAAGGAATGGGAACAGAGAAGAAAAGATGAAACAAGAGGGGATGTTAAATTCGACTTCCAAGTGAATAACGTTAAAAGATTGAGAACTCAATTCTCAAACTCTCAATTCAAATGATAAAAATATTCAACTCACCCATTCACTACATAAGATAGACTATTTATAGACTACAAAACAATGATAAATTCATAAATGAAAAAAACTCTTGAAATTAGCAACATTAAAAGTGACTATTAGTTTTTGAAGTGACTTTGAATGCCCATAACTCTCTGGATTCTTGGAGCCTTACGACTGATAAGATATGCATAAAAAGGTATTCGATCTGACTTCCCAACGCATCATACCGTTTGTCATTGGAAGCTTAAATGAAGAAGTTATAGACGGGTCCAGTAAATCTTCACGAATTTGCAGTGCATCAGTTTTACTTGGTCTCCATTCAGGTACAGAATACCACACACAAAAGACCATGTCTTCCAGAGGAGCATTGCCCATATTGAGTATCCATCATCTCCAAACTCTTCTCTCACCCCCCATGCAACGTCAAGAATGGCCCTTCGCTCTCCTGGCCGTAACCCAAAATCTGGACATCTTCCATGTTTCAGTAACTTTTGGGCAAAAGAGGAGGTAATGTTCCGTGTTGGAAAAATTATGTTTCTGCATGCCACATGCTCTATGAAAGGTCTGAGTTGCAGTCATCTTTTTGTTGTATCAGCGAAAGCACGCCATATGCTTGATAAAAGCACCAGACGAAAAACAAAATTTGCATACGAGCCAAACGACAAAACGAACAAGATAAGAAGAAAACTGTGCCGCGGTAGAACCGCTGCCTTAATAGCGAATTCGGCGGACCCTCGGTGCCAAGTCCGGATGCCGACCACTACCCAAGGTTAACACAATTGCTCAACCAGTGCGTGCACTCGTAGAGATTGAGATGGAGATGCTTATTTCCAAGGAAGAAGAAAGGTCAGGAGTCGAATGTTATATGCGATGTTTTTTTTTTTTCACCCGAGAAAAAAAGGGACAACTGTTATTAATATTCTTAGGGCACAAATCAAATAACAAAATCAAAGGCCCAAGCAACAAAATCAAAAACAACTAAGCCCACTTAATAACACAAAGCCTAAAAGACCTCTGCTACTTTCCATTTCCAACATTCCGTAGATCCCCACCTGTCCCCGCACAACTTGCAAATCCCATCCGATGGCACATGATGAACCATAAGATTAGCAGTCATAGGAATAAAATTAGAAAACACTCGCCATACAAACTTGCTCCACGCCTTACTCGCTTGCTCACTTCTGTGGACCCTTTTCCCCAATCAGAGGGTTAAGGATTTCGCCCTTAATAAACTGACCAAAAAATCCGTCCAACATATTCTCATCCCATGCAGCTCCCACAGCCCCCCTAGCAATCAACTCCACCACTTTCATATTTTCAGCCCCCTGAACTTCCACTGATGAAGCCAACGGCTCTTTAAGATCGGTGACCCACCTATCCTTCCAAATAGAGATAGAACGCCCATCTCCCACTAGCCATCCAGTTCCCTCCTTCACTATCTTTCTGCTCTACATTACAGATCTCCAAACAAAGGACGCGTTAGATCCCACCGATGCTGTCGTGAGATCCCCATGTCTATAGTATCGTGCCTTGAAAACACGAGCCACAAGGGTGTTTGAGTAGGAAACCAGACGCCAGACTTGTTTATCAAGTAGAGCTCTATTAAAACTTCTAATATCCCGAAACCCCATCCCGCCACAAGCCTTTGGCGTACACAAGGTCGCCCACTTTGCCCAGTGCATTTTCCTTCCCTCCTCCTTGTCACCCCGCCAAACTGCCGCACTTAACCGGTCAAAATCAACACATACAGATTTGGGGATGCGAAAACACTGCATAGCATAAGTTGGGATGGCTTGAATAATCGCTTTATAAGAACCTCTGTGCACCCCCGCAGAGAACTCTCGTTGATTCCAGCCCAGGAGCTTCTTTTGAGCTTTGGCTTTCACGTACTTAAACTGCACCCTTTTCTTTCGCAACGAGAACACATGTAAACCCAAATACATTTTGATCCCCTTTCCTTATCAATTCCCAACGCCCGTTTAACCTCCCCCGCCTCTCCTCGACGCGTGTTCGGACTAAAATAAACGGAAGATTTGTCCACATTAATGAGTTGGCCTGATGCCAACTCATAAATCCTCAAAGCCTCCAAAACAGCCTTGGCCTCATCCTTCTTGGCTTTGAGGAACAGTAAACTATCATGCGCAAAAAAGAGATGGGTGATACTCAAGCATCGAGGAACGATCGGAACACCAAAAATTCTTTCCCGTTTTCCAAAATCATTAAGGAGTGATGAGAGGCCTTGCGCACATATCAGAAAGAGAAAAGGGGACAAAGGGTCGCCCTATCGTAATCCGCGCGTTTAGGTGTATAATATATCCATGACATTTTAAAAATAATTTATGTTTACAGTAAGATTACTATATATATATGGTAAGTGATCGCAAAATCATTTATGTTTAGCTCGTCATAAGTGTATAATATACCTATGACATTTTAATAATAATATGATGTTTGTTTCAAAATATAAGGCTCATTGTACTATTTCTTAGGTGAGATGGGATATATACAAATAATAACTCTATCATTATTAATTTATACATAAAGTAAATTTCCCCTATTTCACTTCCTACCATAAGTTAATAATAAATCAGATTATCAAAAATTTATTCCCTTACTGTAATTTGCTTATGCAGTAAATACTTTAATGCATATATTCAAAATCAATTCAAACATAATAATGATACGTTCTATTAAAAGTCTTTCCCCTACTGTTAAGCCTTTTGCAACATCAAGCTTAATATATGCCACAATTAATATTGGTTTTTTTTTTCCCTGGTAAAATGCAACCACTTTATTTTTATAATCATGTCATTTAAGTAAATTAATAACAATAAAATAACGCCATTTCATATATGTTTACATTACATTCTGATACAATTTTTAACTGTCGTAATTGCTACAATTTTAAAATTGTATATATACTCTTCTTAAAATAATTTTGTTGTTTTTCCAATCAAAATAATATTTAATAATAATAATTCTGTTTGTTTTGGTGTAGAACTGTATCTAAAGAGTTCTGTTACAATTATTATGTCATGTGATGAAAATAATGTAATCTACATTTGTAGAGTTGGGTTGACCCAGACCCGCTCCAGATCCAGAAAGCGCAAACTGCACCATCTTCAGCAAGCTTCCGCGAAACAGAGCAACACATCTCAACTCCCACAAACCACAATCACACGCCAAATTTTACATACACTTTGCTCGCTCCTCGCTCAATTTCCACCCAAATCTTACACAGTATATACTGTGCATCCACATCTGCGGAAACCTCAAAATCAATTAGATCATACTCACATTTATGTAAATTAAACGACAATTTCAGAAAATGATGGATGCGGTTTCGATCAGAGTACCGTATAGGAACTTGAAGCAGGAAGTCGAACTAGTAGGCGCCGACGATTGGGAGCATCGACAGATCCATAATTCATCTTCGCCGCCGCGAGCATCCGATGCCAGAGATTCGCCGCAGGGTATTGATCAGCAGATTGCGCCGCAGGAAAATTGCAGCTTATTGACGCTGATCCTCAGCTGTACGGTCGCTGCCGGTGTACAGTTTGGTTGGGCACTTCAGCTGTCTCTCCTCACTCCTTATGTACAGGTAATTGCGTTCTGTATTGAATATATAC
The DNA here is from genome assembly GCA_036873715.1 of Salvia sclarea. Classification (NCBI taxonomy): domain Eukaryota; kingdom Viridiplantae; phylum Streptophyta; class Magnoliopsida; order Lamiales; family Lamiaceae; genus Salvia; species Salvia sclarea. Next base: position 1,188,649 of record JAYJMF010000056.1, read on the forward strand.
CTTAATTTTTATTTATTTAAGAATATGTACTTACTATTTATTGACTGAGTAGATGCATGTGCTCTTCGCAAAGTGATAAATCCTGAACTTTTTTAGAAATATTAAAGAGAATGTTGATGTTAGACTTTATTGGCCTGCATAAACTTAGGCAAAATTTGGTGATATAAGATGAATAGATGTCCTCCAACACTTCGATGGTTTGTAAATTATGTTGGGAAAAAACCTTAGCTGCTTAAACCTCATTTTTCTTGCATTTTACTTCGAACATATGTTGAAGTGATTATGTAATACTATAGTAATTATATTTGTAATTCTCTTCCCACCAGAGACGATATGATTTATGATTTCTTGTGTAAAATGTGTGAATGCGATAGTACGTCCCTCTGTTTCTTTTCCGTATCTACATAGTTCCTTTCTACTATGCCCCACTCACAGTGATCATTTTTCACTGTTCTTTTAATCAACTCGTATGGAAGGTCTTCTGAAATATAATTTTCTTACTTGACATTTATCTGCTGTGTGCTGAATCATAGGGTTGTAGATGGTTTATTATGTATATTCTAATTTCCTTATTTCCCTTTCTGTTGCAATGCAGACGCTCGGTATAGGGCATGAATTCTCTTCATTTATATGGCTCTGTGGTCCCATAACAGGCCTCGTGGTATGCGATTACTACACTTCTTTTTTCCAAATCTTTATCCACCTTTATTTCGATTATGTCTTGATGCAGACAAGAAGCTTAAATACAAGTTGTTCATTGATCTCATTGAGTTGAACTAGCAAATGTACTGTTTCAACTTGTCTGCAAACATCTGACTAGTTGAGTATTGTAGCTTGTTTCCGCCAATGCTTTTGGGAAATAGTTTGATGTAGTGCAGTGACATCAGATATATGCTGTAGCTTGTTACATTAGTCTTCTCATAGAAAATTGAGCTGCAGTTTTCCTTGACAGGTTCAACCATGTGTTGGCATATGGAGCGATAAATGCTATTCCAAGTATGGTAGACGGAGGCCATTTATTTTAGTTGGATCACTGATGATCTCTGTTGCTGTACGTATCTTGTGAATCCCATTTTCTGTTGAGGCTATATATCATACTGCTAACTACCCTGTCTATTATAGGTTGTGATAATCGGGTATTCCGCAGACATTGGTTACATTTTGGGGGATACAAAAGAGCATTGCAGGTTTTTGAGTCCTCGACCTAGCCTTCTAATTTCTCTTTATATTAACTCCAAAGTAAAAAGAGGATAAACTGCTCATGAAAAATGCAGCACATTTAAAGGTACTCGTACCAGGGCAGCTTTCATCTTTGTAATTGGATTTTGGATGCTAGACCTTGCGAATAACACTGTGCAGGTGATTGTCTGAATGTATTTTGATATGAGGGGCTTCCTACTACCCTTTTGCCAATAAACCAAATAAACCAAAAAATAATTGTTTTCATTGTATACAGGGTCCTGCTCGAGCACTCCTGGCTGATTTATCAGGTAATGGTTTCCCTGTGCTTGTTTTTAACCACAAAAATATTAATATGCTAAATTGGACCTAGAGTAAGTTATGTCGTCATCCTTTTGTAGGTCCGGATCAGAGAAATTCGGCGAATGCCATATTTTGCTCCTGGATGGCTGTTGGAAACATTCTAGGATTCTCTGCTGGTTCTAGCGGAAGCTGGCACAGGTACTCTTTCATAACAAGTGTTTCTCATGTTTTTTGATGCTATTTACTACCGCGGATTCACCTTACAATCATGAGATGGTACAGTTAGCAAATGTGATATTGTATCTGAAGCATTATTCTTCCATTACTAGTGTCCTTAATTGTGAGCTATTTTTTACTGATTGGATACTATCTTGTGGTTGTGATCAGATGGTTTCCCTTCTTGACTAGCAGAGCTTGTTGCGAACCATGTGGGAATCTTAAAGCAGCATTTTTGGTTGCAGTGGTGAGTAGTTGTAGGGGTAGGGGTGCAGGCTTTCCTTATGATGTTGTAAATTGACTTGCTACAACGTTTTCTTTATGAGTTATGATGACCCCTGAAAATTCATTGCCTGTCCTTTAATCAGTTTCTCATTTCTTTGTACTCGTCTTTCTAAAAAGCAATTGGGCTATTGATCCACACTTGAGTTTTAGATGAGAATGAAAAGGAGAATGAATTCTCGGATTTACGTTACATTTGAAATTTCAGCATGCTTGGCCATATATGAACAACTTTTTGCTATGCTTTTCTTCTTATTAGCTTGTTAAATTTGAACATATTTGTAAATACAATTCAGTCTGATTACTTTCTGGTTAAAATTATTTTTTGTATGAACTATGTAACTAGGCCCATTTTATGCTAGGTAATTTTAAGGAATTAAAAAATGCCTATGAGCTGTAACTTAAGCTCTTCTTTCTTAGGCTTTATGCAAATCTAAACTCAGAGTTTCGATACAGGTCTTCCTTACTCTTTGTACGCTCGTAACCCTCTACTTTGCAAAAGAAGTGCCATTGACACCTATACAACACCGTTTATCAGATTCTGCTCCTCTCTTGGATGATGATCAGATAAATGGATCTGAAAATTTGAAATCAAGAATTGGTTCAGATTCTAATCACGATACGTCAGAAAATAAGTCTGAGAGGCATTATGCGAATGGCGATGGTGGAGAACAGAAGGATCAGAATAACAATGTGGATAGTTTCAGCGACAGCCCTGGGGCAGTTTTGGTGAACCTGCTAACCAGTTTACGTCATTTGCCTCCAGCAATGCACTCTGTGCTGATCGTCATGGCTTTGACTTGGGTATGTGCTCTTTTTAGCTTTTAATATCTCCTTGTTTATGTCACTTTTCAAACTTATTCTAATTTTTGCCATGTTTCTGTTCCAATAGTTGTCTTGGTTTCCCTTTTTTCTCTTTGACACTGATTGGATGGGGAGAGAAGTTTTCCATGGCGACCCAAAAGGAGAACCCAATGAAGTTCAAGCTTATAATGAAGGAGTCAGAGAAGGTGCATTTGGTTTGCTATTGAATTCTGTAAGAGCTCACATCTAGCACCAACAGACCATTTTAGGACTTTGTAGAGATAGTAGAAGCAAGCATAGTACTTAATATCTAGCAGCTTAATACATAATTGTGTTACTATTATGAGGCTCTGTATTTAATTGCTTCCCTTTTAATTTTGGCACATTACAGGTTGTTCTGGGCATCTGTTCCTTCTTTATCGATCCAATGTGTCAGTGGCTTGGAGCTAGACTAGTCTGGGCTGGTAGCAATTTTATTGTGTTTGTGTGCATGGCTGGCACTGCCCTTATTAGTTTGGTATCTGTGAGACAATTTTCTGATGGAGTTCAGCATGTTATTGGTGCCAATGAAACTACTAAGATTGCATCTTTGGTTGTTTTTGCAATTCTTGGTATTCCTCTTGCTGTAAGTGTTTTAATGCAATACTTTGCCACAACTTATCATTTCTTTTTTGCTATATAAGATAGCCATTTCAAAAGACATGATAGCACCCCCAGTTTCTCATTGATGTTGTTAACTTTTGTTGTAGATCACTTATAGTGTACCCTTTTCTGTCACGGCCGAGTTGACTGCTGATTCAGGAGGTGGACAAGGTATTTGCACTATTTACAATTCCTATCTCTGCTCTTTAAGGAACTGCTTGGTATTTTTTTTTTTTTTCAAATGCTCTATTTTATGTTACAGGACTGGCAATTGGAGTTCTAAATCTTGCAATTGTGATACCTCAGGTAGTTATAAATATACTTCTCTGAGTCTCTCTTGTGCAACTTGAATGCCGAATGGTTCTCCTGAGAATAAACTAAACGACCATTCATATAACCTAATGTTTTGTGCTGCAATTATATTTTCTCAAATGACTACTTTTCTTCTTTGCAAGTGGCCAAGCTTGATGAGCTTCCTTTTGTTTTTAGATGATTGTATCCCTTGGTGCCGGTCCATGGGATGCTTTATTTGGTGGTGGTAACATACCCGCATTCGTCTTAGCATCAGTGAGCGCCTTGGCAGCTGGTGTTATCGCGGTTCACAGGCTTCCAAATCTCTCGAGTAACTTCAAATCTACTGGGTTCCATTTTGGTTGATCAATTTTCCCAGACGATTCAACTCGCCTATAGTTCCTTGATAGGGCAGGGAACCTGTACACGATGACACCCTGGGGCCAAGAATGCACATATTATTCCACTGAGACAAATGAGATTCCACACATTCATTCAATTTTTTTTACAGTAAGTATTATATGGTAAAAAGCATAGGTCAGATATAGATTACGTGTTACTGTAATTGTTATATGTGAAATCTTTTTAACATAATCATTGGGATATAACAAAAGTGCCAATCAAGATTCATAGTATTTGGTAGCACAACTTAGTTATGTGATGTATCAAAATTGCAACACATAACGAACCGAAACTGTGATTGACACTTACAGATGCCTAATAGAGAGAAATAGTATTGCTTACGGCTCCGATTTGGGCCGAATCTATTGCTGTGTGTGTCTTAGAATTGGTGGTTGAACAGGAAACTGGGTAGCAGTTTTTGGGCATTCAGGTAAGGATGAAAAGGCATAATTGCCTGATTAGAAAGTGTACTATTTGAGGGTGCTGCATTATTGAGCATCTTTCTGTTTTTTCACTGAATGCTTGTTTATGGCTGTACCTTGAGAATCTCGTGTCCTTCACATTCCTCAGTTGAGGCAGATATCTGTCAATTCTTGGTTTTCTTGCTTGCACTCAATGTCCATCAACAATTTTTTCTTGTCTTTTTTCTCTTCATTTTCTATTATTTTGAAATTATAACTCTTGACTCAATTTTTTTTTTTTTCCCTCTTTTGTTACAGCACTACTATTTTTGTGTGTGGATATAATTGACTATGAACCATGATCCGTAGATCCTGTCTGTTGTAATTCGATTGAAAATAAACGAAATCAGTGCTCAGATTGGATCTCTTGAAAAATTTCCTTTTGATTAATTTGTTTAAGTTTGTGTTTTTTCCCTGAAATTAGTGTGTAGTGGGCCAATCCAATTTTTGGGTGTCAGGGATTTAGAAACAAAGGCACGTCGATCATCAGGTAGCAAGCTGTCACTAATCCACAAAGAATTAAACCCTATTTTGCATCAATAACTTAATTATCTGACTATTAAGATTAATCAGAAACGCCTTAAAATATATTTATGAACATGCTTCAAGGCTAAAAAGGATTTAAAAAAAAGTAGTATAATTATAATTTATGAATGCACCACGGTTAAATATAATTTAAGAATATTAGGGGGTGTTTAAGTTGGTGGAAAGGATAAATAAAATTGATGAGATAGAGTGGGATTTGATTATTTGGATTGATTAATTGTGGCATACAGGGCCGGGGGACGGGGCAAAGGAAATATGAGCACTGTGCAAATTTTGAAGCAGTCTCCTAAAATAATATTTTTTGATTGAAATATAACAAGTTTAGATATAGAAAAAGCTACTATTGCTTATTTGTTTTTATTTCAATTTACATGATAAAGAAACCAAAATTCATTACATTTAGTAAAATGTATCACTCTACTTGCATGTTTTAAACAAAAAAAAAAAAGACTTATCTAAAGCACCCCTGTGAGATGTCTCAATTGTTCTTTTAATTTTTTTTTCGATCTATTTCCACATTATACATTCAAAGCAAATTAAATAATGACAAAATATATTAAAAAGTACTTATATGAGAAAGAAGAGAGATATATGATAGGGGAGAGGATGAATTAGAAATCCACCACATTCTGTTAACTAGAAACCGATCTTGTCCGTCGATTTTGATTAATGGATGATTCAATGATCTTTCAAATCTGATGTGGTTTCTTACTAACAAAATAATGCTTTATTTGTACTATATTTTTTTATGTGTTAAATAATGCTTTTATTTTTCTGATGCTTTTAACATATAATAAAATAATTTTTGATTATTAATCTTATGTTAGTTTCTAGTTAACAGAATGAGAAGCATTTCTAGTTTATCTCCACCCGATATGATAGCATTAATAGTATGATTGGTGCAAATACGACTAATCAAATTCCCTTACTATTTTTGATTAAAATTCATCAAAATTATGTCATAATTACATTAATGTCAATATACTTTTGTAGTTAAGAACTTTCAGAAAATTCTGCTATAATGAAAAAAGATATTTTTAAATTTGGGCTACATAAAAATTCGAAAAGTAAAAAAAATAAAAATACACTGATCTTCCTAAATTTTAAAATATTGAAGGGAATGAATGTAGATAACTCATAAATTCCAAAAAAAATGAACGTGTCTAATTTTGTGGAACATCCAAAAATGGGAAAATGTGAATTTTTTTGGGACGGAGGGAGTATATATTTTTGGGGAGCTTGTTTTTCAAGGATCCTATGCGGTCGCCTAATTCGCACTCCCCAAAAACTGCCGTTGTTGATACTCCCTCCGTTCCATTCATAATGTCTCACTTACCACACTTGTCCGTTTCATTCATCTTGTATCATTTTCCTTTTCGGTAAAAAATTACACACAAAAAATATGTGGGTCACACCACCTTACACTCGTTAATTTTGTCTCCTTAAACTCCGTGCCCAAAAGTGATGGGACATTATGAGTAGGGCAGAAGCAGAATATGATAAATTGTAAGATTATGATTAAAATATTGCATGATACCAAAATTAACGTAATAGTATAGGAAATCAACATAAGTTCAAGGCTTAAAAGGATCAAAAATAATTTTAGTAAGAATATTTTTGAAATCTTGAATGATTAGATAATCAATCCAAATTTGCATTGATAACTAATCATTCAGATGGTTATTTGGATCATGAACCGAGCGGTTATTCCCGAGCTGAATCATTTAAATCAAACGCCATGATTATCAAGCAAAGAAAATACTCTTAGGATTGGCAGTGGTTGACTAATCATTTTCAATTAAAAAAAAATGAGAAAAAAAAAGTGATGTGAAGCATAGAAAGGGCACATGGGCTTGGTTGGGTCTTTCTTATAGCAGAATGCACCAGAACGATGAAGGCATGTGGATTATAAGATCCTAATCTTTTTGTCTTAATTAAATATGTAATCGTGCTTGATTTTATGCTCGCAACTAATATTCCACATATAATGTATTTTATATTGTCGAGAATGACTGAAAATTAAGATAATAGAGCAAATAGAAAGTCAGACGGTTTACGTTAAGTGCGAATAGTGTTATAGTAGTATATATATTACTATTATGCAGGTAACTTTTTTTATATTGATTAATCTATGTTGGTAACTTGTATTAATGAGATTTAAATGAAAGATGAAAGTATAATAAATTGGCGAAGTGATATATAAGAAGGGGTGGGGCCCAGTGGGAAGCCCCTTGGAGGTTCCAACTAATATAGTCATGTGATACAGCCATTCGACTTTGTCTTTGCCTTCTTCGTAGCAAAAGTGGGTCCATTTTGGCGAATATTTTATACTTTTATAACCAATGTATTAATCAGAAATAAACAGTAGTTTTACGCAGCCACAACACACACATTAGATATTTAGATCAAGGAGGGGCTTAAGCCCCCACCAACAATTCTCTTTAAAAATATATTTTTAATTGTCAACTTTGAACTTATCTCGAATCCCTACTGAGCCGAGTGTCGACATCGTTAAGACTAAACTGTCCAAGATTGGATGATGAGAAGAGATTGAAAATTTCAGAGAAAGTGAGAAAACCTTGAAAATTACAGTATAATGTTTTTTGTTTTAATTATAACTTAAAATATACGAATGTTACATATAACTTTCTATTATTAAATAAGCAGATAGTTTTTTCTCACGTAGAAGTTAGAAAATTACTTTTAAACGTGGTTCATATTTCTTAAGTGCCCATTGTTAAATCAGTAGAAATTAATTCCAGATAAAAGTAATGAAACTCCTACCAATAACTTTTCCCAAAACTTCCTTTATATAGTAGTTGTATCTTCATGTCGTATTATTAAATTTTTTAATATACGCATTTGATTTATGCTAACATCTTTTGTAACCACGTACTATCTAAATAGATATATATGGTGGTAACCCGTAGAAATTCGACGGGAATCATTTTATGTCATGATTTGTAAATATTTTTATTAAAAATTAGCATACTCAAATTTGTATAATAGTATTACTTGTTAATTGTTAAAATTCATTAGTTTTTTGCCTCGCCGGAAAGTTACACGATTGTCTCACCTTATTGGAGCTTTGCATGGTTGTCTCGTCAAAATATTACCCAATGTGTGATAGTATCATCTCGCCTCTAATTCACGGTAGTCTCGCGCGTCTTGTCTCGGCTCGTCGTACTCTACATGATTGTCTCATCAAAAAGATGGTACTATAGTCTCGTCTCATCTCGTCAATACGCTACATGATTGTCCTGTCAGAAAGATTAATTCCACTATAGTCTCATCTCATCGATACGCTAGATGGTTGTCTCGTCAGAAAGATTAATTCTACTATAGTCTCGTCTCGTCGATACGCTACATGGTTG
>JAYJMF010000056.1:1206623-1221763 GCA_036873715.1 Salvia sclarea
ATAAAGTTTGTCTTTCGTTATTATATATTATTTTTTTTGTTAATATATAACACAACTATAAATATTACATAATTTTTGTAATTTATAATATATCTTTAATATCTACATTTTATTTTCCTAATTCGTTATTATTATTTCCATATTTTATTTAATTAAAAACTAATTCCGTGCATTGCACGGTTGGCAAAACCTAGTTATGAATTACAAGGATATTAATTAATTATGAAATTAAATGTGTAGATACCATAAGAAGATTTGTAATTTATTGAGGGACCAAATTGCAAATCTAGGTTAACTGCTTATTATATAAGTAGAGTTATGGTCCCCAAACGACGATAGACAAAAATCAGAATTTGTATTCCTTCTGCAGTGTTCTATAGAGAAACCCTAAAGTAATACCGTTCGTTTGGGAGTTCCATACTATCACATATCAAGATACAAGATTTAATATGGATTCAGGTACCCTTCCGCTTTTGGTTTGATTTTCTCGGATTATTGTAAACACAAATTTTATATCTAATTTAATAAATATAAAATTGCGTACAAATCCAAATATGTGGATCAAAAGTAATAATGCGGGTCACAATCTCTCTTTGTTCCTCTGATTCGCCTCTTCAAAATATTTGTTGAGTGTTCTTGAATTTCTTGGAGGGAAGATATAATCATTCTTAATCTCCTTGAATCCGTAGTAATTTTTCTTTTCAATTAGGAAACAATAATCATTTTCAACAAGGAGGAATTTTCCTTTTCAATAAGGACGAATAATATTCCTTTTCAAAAGAAGTAATAAGGAGGAATTTTCCTTTTCAATAAGGAGGAATAATATTCCTTTTCAAAGGAAGTAATATTTCTTCAAAGGATACCTTGATTATTAGAGACGATCTCTCTCTAATTCTTGAGCTCTTCAAAATGATTGCTGGTGTATTATGAGCTCTCCCAGCACTTCTATTTATAGCTGTAGAGATAATGGACTTGTGGGCTTTGGTTCATGATGTTGGGCTTCAGGGTTGAGGTGACGCATTCTTATTGGCTCTTGAATATTGATATTTATCAATTTTAAGATTTGATTTGTTGTCAAATAAATTGAATATATCTTTAAGATATGAATAATATATTTTATTTAATTTTGGATTTGATAGATCCAAAAACTAAATAAAATACAAAATCAATATGAATATATTTTTTTCTCTATTAAAAATCGTCGCCTACAATTATCAATATAAAGTTGTGCATTTTAGGGTCTAAAGTGATTACTAAAATACTCTATTATATATGGGTTTAAAGTTCTAACAACTTATCATTTCATGCACATAGATTAATAATATTGTATTTTATGTGTAAAGTAGTGTGTGACCCATCAACATTAACTAAATTTTAAAATAAATGTTTCTTTTTAGGTACGAAGCATTTATAGTGGGACGATCGGAGATATAAAATAAACTACTCATAATAAACATTCTATTTCACTCTCCAATTGTCTTATCACATCATTGATATGTGATCATAAACATTCATAATCTAAATAGTAGGAGGCCATACTTTTAGGCGCATGATAGAACAAATGTTGGAATAAAATAGAGTTTTTCTATCAAATAGTTTTGTGGGTAATGCATATTAAACCTAACATATATTAAAATAGTATAGTAATAGTACTTCAAAATTGGATTCTTGAATAGAAAGATTGAGCTAGTTGGCAGACGGCAACCGTGTATCATACACAAGGTATATATATAGCTCGACTGACTTGAAATGAGAATAAAAAAATAATTTTTTTCAACTGGTTTCTTCGTATGAATCATACATAGCAGCTGGGGCACCACGCGGTAGACTAGGATACGCGGACTTTAGGGAACAATGTATATAATTTTATTTTATTTTAACCAATACTAATAAAATACAAATAAAAGAATTTGGGAGAACAATTGTACCCTCTTTGATCCACTCTCAATCTGGGAAGAGGCACCCTCCCCTGCAGCCGGCCACAAAGTGGTAGTTGGGTTGGATCTGGGTCAATTGGGCGGTTTTGACCCGGTTTGATCCGCTCAATTTTTTTTTTCAATTTTTTAAATTTTTTAAATATCATTTTTTATATATTGGAATACCATCTAGGGGCGCGGCAATAAATAATAGGTGGCGATAATAAATAATGGGGGGCGGCAAACAACAAACGGCTCCGCCTTTGGCTCTGAATACTAATATATAGATAATGAGACCGACAACAATTTTATCTTTGAGCTCGCTCCGGGTTTGCATTCGGCTCCCCCTCGCTCAACTCATGGCTTAGAATAGGAGCGACAAATAATAATAGGGGGCGGCAAACAACAAACGGCTCCGCCATTGGTTTCGAAATTAATATTAAAATTAAAAAAATTAAAAAAAATAAAAAATAAAAATAAAAATTAACCCGGGTCAAATCGGGACGGATCTGGCCACAAAGTTGTGGTCGGCCGCATAGAAGTATATGTCTTAGACATATATCATCCTATTTGTCTCTAACTATTTATTTCTAAACTAAATTTATTAATTAATTTTATAATGATCACACAATGTTAATTGGAGCTTGGACAAAACAAAAGTGTTTTCGCAGCTATGTTACATAATTTTATTACGTGTATTAGATTTCAATCATGTATAAATAATGTAAACTTCTTAGAAATAATAAAATTATAGGTGAAATCTTCTGTATTCATTATCACAAATTTTGATTGCTTTTGTAATAATGTCATGATTATAACTACAGTTTCTGATTAAAGACATTATTTTTTTTGTAAAATATCTGTTGTGTTAGCGGCGAAATTCTAAGTACATAACATTAAACGTGTCTACTCTCTAAAGTCATTTCAGCTACTTGGGCGACGATGATTCAAATCTGTAACAGTAGAACCCCACATTTTAGAACAGTGTCTCCACGTATTTTATTTAAAATCCTGCAAAAAGTCTTCATTCATCGAATATATCATTGACACCTAATACACAAAATCTCGATATATTCATCGCCTAGTTGGCTACTACCAAATAACCATATGCTTAATTTCATTTATTTTAAGTTTGGTCTGTGTGAACAATTTAAGTTCATGTGCATGAATTATGTTAAAAATAGGTATTTTAGACTTTATTTTATGTTAAATTAGGTTCCTTGGTACTAAAAAAAAAACATTTATCTAATTCACTGAAAGTATACAGACTTAATTTTAATATATGAAAGTTTTAGCTACCACATTCCAAAAAAATGAAAGCCCAGAAGTCAATATTTACAAATAAAAATATTGCAATTTAGAAAAACTGAGTAGAGTGAATTAAACCACGTTTGAGATCATCTATAATTATCCCACTTTTGGGTGTTCCATTCGTGTCCCATTTATTCCCAACACATGCAAAATGGAAAACACCCATATATGTAATTTGAACCTAAAACCTCTAAAAAATGAGAGTCAAACTTGAGTCGTTTGGGCTAGATTTTCTGGGCGGGTCATTCAACAAACTCGATGCAGGAGGTAGCAATTGCATCACGCCTTACAGTTACATCAGCATCATTAGTTTATTCAACTCCTAATTTTTCGTCATTCTTCTATATATAGATTTCAAGATTTCTCAACTACATCCATATTTATATGATTGGTTGCTTAATTCGCACTTACCCTAAAATCCTCAAAGCTGACACAGATGATTCATTCATCCATTCCTTTTCCTCGACAAAACAAAAGTGTATTTAAAGTGAGCAACAACATAAGATACAATACAACTAAGCAATTCATTACACCACATCAGTTTTCACACCTCAAATCTTACACTTATAGAAGGGGTGATGAGCAAGAAGGGTAAATCCTAAAGCCGTCGAAAAAGATAGATGTTATCTACTTGACCTAGCCACTAGCACCAATTTCTTTCTTGAGGTAGCATTTCAACAACTATATATCTACCAACAAAACTTTCTTACTATGAAGCAATCAAATTATAACCAACATGGTCTAATAATTTGTCGATAAGAATGAATTATTTCTCAGTTAGATCGCACCCTCATTTCGCATCACCGGATGGTTTCTTGAGGCCACGGAGGATGCTCCACATGAACGTGGAGATCACGAAGAGAATAATACCAGAGACAATAGCATACTTGAGTCCGAGATTAACCAGTAAGTTTACCAGAAGGGCAGCTAGGACGACACCAACAAGATTTGCAGTGACAGCTGGCCAGAACGGCATGTCCAGTATCGAGGCAATGAAGGCTCCGGTCCAAGCTCCGGTTCCCGGAAAAGGCACTGCTACAAATAGCATCAAACCAAGCCATTGGAATTCTTTCACTGGCCCTGCCTTGTGCTTTGCCCTCTCAAGTAACACGTCCAAGAATCTAGAAGCGGCTTCGTTCTTCCCAGTGAGAAAAGCAGCAACTTTCTTCAGGTATAGTATGATGAAGGGGACTGGAACCATGTTCCTGCCATTACCATTGCCATTGCAGCAGAATACATTAGAAATGCAACGAAATTTCCCAAAGTTATATACAGCATTTGCTCATCTTGCATTGCACTAATATTAACTGCCAACGGAGATCGAATCACACTGTTCACACCACATAACAGTCATCACAACTGAACACATATGTGACAATAAGCAGTGATATAGTTAGTGTGTGTGAGTTTTCCCCTACAAACTCAAGAGCAAGTAATCTAATGCTGCATTTCATCCAAATTTCACACTATAATTCCAAGACACCACGATCTATCATCTATAATTTTGAAATCATAGATTCATAATCAATCAGACACTAGGATTGATTGAAGATATACACATTAAAGAAACACAAGCATCTGAATTCTATGAAACATCACATTGTCTTTTACATCATCAACAAATGTGAGGAAATAGAAATACACATAAGCACTGCTAAAATTCCCAGAATGCAAAATGTCAATTATCACCATTAACCTATTAATTCTCGGCATAAAAAGAAAATAGTACTCCCTCCGTTCCACGAAGCTTGAGTCGTTTCCTTTGATAGGACACCTTTATTACACTCAAAATTTTAAATAATAGTACTATATACTTCTATTATATCTCGTGCCTAAATGAAATTTTAGGGTTTTGTCTAGCACCTTACACTACCTTTCAACTCTCATTAAATCCCGTGTCTAAAAGAAATGACTCAAGCTTCGTGTAAGGGACGCAAGATGTACTACCAATCAAACATTTGAACAAGAGACAACTAAAATATTAATAATTCTACACAGAAGAAAAATGCAGAAACTAACCCAAGAACAGACAAAAGAGTGAGTAAAACAGGGTGAAGCTGCAACCAATAACCCACCGGAATAGAGCCACGAAGCTCGATCACCGGCAGCATAGCCAGGGCGAAGACGACAGCTTCATCGGGCCAGCCCGAAGCCCGCAAAGCGTTAGCAACCTTTAGGCCAAATCCCGAACCCCTAATGGTATCAGCGGCAACAGCATCTCCACAGAACACATGCAATCCAAGAAACACTGACGCCCACAACACAACCCAGAACAAGAATTTCACGGGTTTCTCTTCCGACAACGACAAATATTCATCTTTTTCGATTTTTCCAAGAAAATCATCTGATGAAGCTCTTGTAGCAGTGAGTTTGGGGCGGCCCGGATGAAGGAGAATTCGAAATGACGGCAAAGATTCTGGCTGTCTAACCACCGGTATCGGTTTGTATTGGAATGAAAGGGAGTTGATTCTTGGAAGTGAAGGTGGGTGTTTGTGGTATTTTAAACGAGATGGTGATAAAAGGGATGTAGAGTGGAATAAAACGGAAGCCATTGGTGACTATGAGATGCGCTTCAGCTGCATTTGCTAAATAGTGTTGATTCATGAAGCCATTTTAGGATGAGAACTAGATTGCTAGGGCACAAGAAACAAAATTTAAGGGGATTAATCGAGGTAGAAATTTGTGATATTAACGCTTGTTTGTTTCGTCTCAAGAAGTGAGGCAGTCGACGTTTGATACTTTGATTATTCCATTAAAGATTGACTGGCGATTCCAAATTTTTTCGCTTATAAATGATAAATTATAATTCTAATTTAATCTAAGTAATATTAACCTAACCAAGTGATAGGATATGGGCCCAGAGGCCGAGCCCAACTACCAGGCCCAAGGACGAGCCCAGACAAAGGAAAGGACTCGGCCCAGTGACCTCGGCCACGACCTCGGCCCAGCAACGTCTTCCAACAAGTGCCCTAGAGCCGTCAGAACCCAGGAAGCCCAAACGAAGCATGGATAGGCTCGGACCACCTGAAGATAAACATAAAGAGTCCTAGTGAAACTCAAAGTCAAACCCTACTAGGAGAAGACCTCGAGAGGAGATCTAATTCTCCAAGAACTCGGTCTACTCACCTATAAATAGAGGCTAAAGCCATAGAAAAGGGACAATTAATACTCTTGTAATCTCTCTTGCATACAAGCAATAAAAGCTCTCTTTCCCCCTCCGTGGACGTAGATCTATTCCGGTAGATCGAACCACGTTAAATCCTCTGTGTTCTCTTTGTGCTCCCATAGCTTGTTAATTACCACACGAAAATATACTCGATCACCAAGCAACAAATATAATCCATAATTTGGATAGAACAACAATAATAATAAGCGTGTTAACTGTTAAGACTTAATGGAAGAAGAAGAAGAAGAGACAAGAGTGGAGGAAGAGCAACAAGAAGTATGGAGTTGGGGGGCGGGCACTGACGGGCAGCTAGCAACGGGCAGCCTTCAAGATGAACTTAGCCCGTGTTTCATTCGCTCCCTCTCCGCCTATGGGCCCATCGTTTCTCTCTCTTGCGGCGGCGCCCATGTTATCGCCCTCACTCCCGGTACTCTCTCTCTCTCTCTCTCTCTCTCTCTCTCTGTATTGTGTGTGTGTGTGTGTGTGTTTTTACTGCGTGTTTTTGGTGATTCTTCTTCATTGGGATCGCAGGTGGAAGAGTGCTTACATGGGGCAGGGGAACTTCTGGTCAATTGGGCCATGGCGATTGTGTTACCAATTCGCAAGCAAAAATAGTCAAAGAATTGGAAGCTTACGTAATTACTCATGTTTCTGCTGGCTGGAATCACTCTGGATTTGTCTCAGGTTCCTATATTTATCCCCTACTTTCATTAACTCTGCTTCCATTTTCTGCTTTCGACATCGATTACGAGATGTTATTCGTTGAATTCCAGTGGTTGTTTATTTAGTCAATTTGGGGTTTTAGGTTATCAAATGGTAGAAGAGCTTACACTTTTTATCATCTTGATTATTCAAATATATTTCTGCTGATAAGTTGAATTTAGGTGACTGATTCAGAAGATGAAGTTGAGGATTTACCTTCTTTTAGTTAACTGGATTTTTAATCCTATCCGATTGTTGGTGCAATCTTGTAAGAGCAGTCTAATATAACTCAGCTACTCTAGCTGATTGCTTGTTTTTCAGTGAGTGGTGCCATTTTCACCTGTGGAGACGGCTCATTTGGTCAGCTTGGTCATGGTGATTACACTTCACAATGTTATCCTAGAGAAGTTTCCCATTTCGCTTCCAAGCCGGTCGAGCAAGTTGCTTGTGGAATGCGCCATACATTGGTGCTGCTCAGAGGTGATTACCTCCAACCTTCAATGCCTTTCTACATTTCATTCATGATGAGAATTGGGGAAGCAATGTCTCTCTAATTATAAACTGTACAGTTTGTTGTCAAATACTCAAATTATGGCATAATTGGTTTACAAGCAGTCAAGGGTAATGCAGCAGTGGATTCTTTATGGTGCAGGCAATGTGGAAAATCCAGTTTATGGATTTGGGTCCGGAAAGCGTGGTCAGCTGGGTATTTCTACGGACAAAGTCAAATCGATCAGTCTTCCTCAGATAACAATGGGTTTGGAAAATCTCAAAATCATAAATATTGATGCAGATGGAGATCATAGCTCAGCATTATGTGGTAAGCTCCGCGACAACCCACTTGCTCAACTGCACATTACAGATTGAGACGGCCCTCAATCTAAGGGATAAAGAAACTCGTCTCTAACAGTAATGTCATTATGCACTAAAGTGATTTGGTTATCTTCTTGTTGTCGGCACTTGTAAATTAGCTGATGGAAGCCTGTATACATGGGGAAGAGGGTTTGGATGTTCCTCAGACACGTGCGTTCCTTGCCTCTTGGATGTAGGTTTTCCTATCAGCAAGGTCGCTCTAGGATGGAATCACGCCCTACTATTGACAAGTATGAAAAAACTTCAATTCTCTGTCGAATTATATGCAGAACTACAGGATATTCCAATTGAAAGTCGGATATTTGTACAGGAGAAGGCAACGTATTCATGCTTGGTGGTGATCGTCATGGAGTGCTTGGTGATACCCAGAAGATTCCATCAACGACTGACGTACGTGGTAATACCAAAAATAACATACTTTTCATGCTTGTTTGTGAATTTGTTTATCAAGATTTTTTTTTGTGAATGGTATGCTCAATTTAACCATGATACTGCAAGATGTATTGTGTTCATCGTTTTACTGGAAGGTGTCTGTTGTCACTGATGGAATAAACATCCAAATTAGACAAATTAAGGGATAAAGTGCTTTATGACACCTTGGATACATTTGTGTACCCTGCTACAAAAGAGAAATCCAGGAATTCCATTACTTAAATACATTCTCTCTTCTTTGAATTTACTCATACATGTTATTCTGTAACAGTGATGCATACTCTGCCCTCTGCAGGAAAACCGAAGGAAAATATCAGACAGATAATTCCTGGTGTTGCGAATGTGAAAGTCGTGCAGATTGCTGCTGGAGCAGAGCACTCGGCCTTCATAACAGGTAAGAGATTGTTCATGTTTTTGCATTTGAAATTTATGAAATCCCAAGTTGAATTTCATTTTCAACTGTGTAGATAATGGTTCGATAATGACATGGGGTTGGGGAGAACACGGACAGCTTGGTTTGGGCGATACAAACGACCACACTGCCCCACAGGCGGTGGTCTTGGGCCGGAAATTTGCTCGTGACCACACTCCAAGAGTGTACTGCGGCAGTGGGTTCTCCTTCGTTCTTGGCTGGGATGATGGAAATTTAAAATCTTGATAACGATATGCTGCAGCCTCAACTTCAAGGATAGATGATAGAGGTTTTCTTCTCTTACTCATACACAACTAGACTAGCAGTTGTGATTTACTGAATCGACTTAATTTTGTCTCGTTGCCAGAATTTGCTATTGGCCCCTAGCTTAGTTCGGTTTATTTTGCTTTTGTGAATAAACTTCATTTGGTAGCTAGTAAAAATAAGAATATAAGAGAAGCAGAAATGAAGATGCAACATTACTAGTACTATTAAAAGGATAAGATTCTTGCGGTTTATCACAGAAAAGAATCTCGAGAATGTAGTGTTAAGTGCATCAGCACATACTGCGCAGACTAGATCCCTAGAAAGAATCGAAATGAATTTCCTACAGCTTACTTCCGCTTACGCGACAAACAGTATAACAAAAGATTATATCTGTACAGATTTGCAAGCAAATTTCTGTACAGATTCATGTAACGAGGAAAAGGTTGTTTTTATGTCCATTGTTCTTGACAATAGGGCGCAGAGGATCGAGTTTCCATTGTCCATCAACTATGAATTTGATCTGCAATATAACGGAACACTTTCTGAGTATAAGACTAGAGATGTAAAGTAGTCGAGTGTTGCCAACAATCTGACCTCGTATCTGCCCGGATATAGCTTCAAGGTTATCGAGAAAACACCAGTATTCGATCTTCTCATCCTTCTCTGCATCGCATCACATCCATAACACATCACAAATATGATTCACCAACCAAAGAATGGTAAAAATTTAAGGACTTATTGCCTTTGACAATATATACGCATCGACAAAGTCCAGACAAGCAAATACTAGCACATGCTGGCGCTAATAAAAGTACACAAACCTAATTTTAATATTTTCAAACCCAAAATGTCTATATTGTTTAGGGAAGGCTGTAAATCTTTGTATGTTTCATGAATGCAAGTCAAACAACAGGTAAAATTTTGTCGCGAGGTGGATGAACTAGGGATACTTTGCCAAAATATTGCACGTTCAATGGGTGAGTTTCAAATAGAAAAAGTTCAGAGGCATTTTTTTGGCATCAAAAGGGTTATGTTCGGAGTCTCACACATCCAATGTCTTTTCTACAGCTTCTATATTAAACGTCTCATATCTGATTACTTAAGTGGTTCAGCGAATCACACTAGAGATTACGTGCATACAGCGATATATAGTCCTCCAAG
Source organism: Salvia sclarea (assembly GCA_036873715.1). Classification (NCBI taxonomy): domain Eukaryota; kingdom Viridiplantae; phylum Streptophyta; class Magnoliopsida; order Lamiales; family Lamiaceae; genus Salvia; species Salvia sclarea. The sequence continues at coordinate 1,216,864 of JAYJMF010000056.1, forward strand.
TGCCTACTCATAAATCGAAGTGTTCATATCAAGCTTAGCGACTCATTTTGGTCAGACCCAATAACAGAATTAAGTGGAAGTAGAGGAACCAATATGATTATGTTGGATGTAAGAAATTAACAACCATACGAAAGTCACACGAAGAAAAAAAAAATCTCAACAAAACTAAAAGGAAAAGTAAGATCCAACGACAATAAACTTTCAACATTTAGAAATATCTAACCCGAGTTGTCCAGCCATCAAAAGAGCCTGTCAAGAGAACCTCTGCGCCTGGATTAGGCCACACTATGCTGGTGGTCCGAAGAAGTTGCAAAGATTTACGGGAATTTTTCATATGTTTCTGCTTCACGTCTGCTAGCCTTTGCGATTCACTGAAAGAAAACAGCACGCACATGACAATTGATATGTAAAAGTAGCTAGTAGCAGCTAGATACTAGCAAATGTATGAGCACCATACATTATTGCTAGTGTCATTTTCCCCTCTACTACAGCCAGCTTTGCTCTTAGTGATCTCAATCGCTGCTTCGCAGTCATGACTTCATTCTCTTGGAACTCCACTGCATCAGAAAGAGTCTGCAACTCGCTAGAGCTTCCAGTTACCTAGAAAAAGAACAGGTAAATTGATGAAAATGAATACAAAAACCTTTTCTACATGCATTTGAAGAGTTGAACATGTTTTCCTCTGTGACGTGAGGTCTGAGTGTCTAACTCTCATTCTTTAAATTATTCTAGTTATGATATAAAAATATGGAGTACAAAATAAGTTTTTTGACTTATCACTTAAAATGGATCTGCTTTCTTGTTCATTAACTACCAGAATTGCACTAATTCATGTGGGGAACCACTGAAGGTAAAATAAACAACAAAAAAGGAAATTACAGAAATAATGCTGTGCACCTTTTCTTGAGAACTATCCATCCGTTTAGATCTAATGGACCGAAGAGCTGCTGTGAGCTCAGATTCTAGACCCCGAAGACGAGTGTGTACTTCATTGTAATTGATCTCTTTGTGTTGGTCCAAATCCTTAGCATGTTCCTTAGTGGTTACTGTTATTCCATCATGATAGCTCTCTTTATTAGTAGCAACAGGATTTTTTTCCAAGGAAATCTCTGCAGCTGCATATCCAGAGTTCAAAAGCCGTTAAGAGAAAAGTGGAACTCGAAAACAAGACTGATTCAAAGAATACAAACATTTAAGCACCTTCAAACTCAGCAAGTGGGGACCGTGCTCGTCTATTCATCCAACTTCTCCAAGTCTCTGGTTCAGTATAATGTCTAATGTTGTCACCAGATGAATCCAACATGCCTTTGGGGTGGTGAGCGGGCATATTTCTGCTGTTTGTTTCATGTTCGGTCCCGCCTTAACAATTTTAGAAATGCCAGATCCCAAAGTTTAGAATGCAATTGTAAGAACTATAAACAAGATAAAGAATATATGTAGTTATGTACTGGAATGGACAATCACATCTAGAAAATAGTTAATCGTATCCCTACTTTCCTCTGGTACAGCAATGCTGCACCAGTCAAATATGCACAGAGAAATTCCTTGGACTATCTGAATAACCATATTACAGACCAGCAAAAAAAACTTACCAAAACCTAAGGAGGTAGCAGAACGCCCGTCATCTCTCTCATCTTCACTTTTGGAATGAGCTTCGTATCCATTTTTTGCTAACTTGAGTCTCGAGATCTTACTGGTCCTCTGCTTCTCCAATCTACTCAATATACCATCAATCCCAGAGTCTTCATAGTCTTGATCAACGGCAGGTTGTCTAAACCAGAAAAAGGAAAAAACATGCATATAATTAATACTATCGAGAGAACTAACTTCAACTAAGTTACAGATATGGCAAGTAAATTTTAAGCTGACAGCTGTTCACGTAAGTAGCATTCTTCTTTTGCCTAAGAATCTTTTTGCTTCCTTGTGTATAATGTTTTCTTTCTGATAAAGATAAGTCCAAAACTCCAAAGAATTTCTTTCTATCTTTCTTTCTTTCTTTTCTATAATGTTTGTATTTGTTTATTCAATTAATAATACGGAAAGTGGACAGACTTTAGTAAATAGACGTATGTCCTTAGAAAACAATAACAGAACCCTAAGCATTCACGAAAACAAAAAAGGACAAAATAACATTATCCATAAATTCTCAGGAAAAAAGAAGAAGAAATAAAGAAATCTCACTGTGATGAATCCAAGGAATTTGAACCAGTCAGCTGCAGAGAATCCAAGTTTTGAGGACGATACCGTACGATACCATCATCAAAGAAATTCGAGGAACCACTCTGTTTACAACTCTCAATTCTCCTCTGAAAATCCGCAATATCAGAATGCGTTGTTTCCTCCGCCACATTTTCGACGTCCCAGCCAAGAGAATACCACCCGCCCCTCTTCTTGATAGCTCTCACCAAATCGAATCTCCCAGCTAGCATCAATTCCTGTTTCGTCGGGAACATCGAAGGTTTCTCCGACTTCGCCATGAAATTCATTATCTCCGCCTCCAATTCCACGTCCCCTTCTCCCTGATGGCACGCGCAACACCAAGAACTATCAAGATTTATCCCTGGTTTGACTGCCCGCCTCTCCTCTGCCAATTGGAAGCCGAATTTTAGAGATTTCTGCCACTCGTTGTCCCGTTTCTTGGACTTCCCCGCGGAAATCAGAGCGGGGAAGAGAGGAGCCTTGAGGCACGAGACACGGTGGTGTGAGCTTGGGATTTGGGTTTGAGCTGTGAGTGATAGCATCGTTCAGGCATTTCGTCGAACACTTGGTGCTTGGTGGAATGGAAGAAGAAAGCGAGAAAAAAGAAGAGGGAATTGACAAGTGAAGCAACGAACAATGCAGAGCATGAAAAAACGTGACCCAACAATAACTGAAGGCTTCAACTGTTTGCTTAATTCGCACTTCTATGTCGACGCGATTTTTATTATTTAAAACTGCATAAAAATTCATTTAAAACTGCATATATTATTAATTTCACTTATAATGTTGCCCTTAAATAATTGGGATAATAATTCATTATGCAATCTTGGTGTCTTAGTTTATTGAAAACCGCAATGCCACGGAGTAGAAGCAACACTAGCTAGGGAATCACTCATTATGTCTTATTCTTTGTTCCAAAATTAATATTAGAATAGTTTCTATTTATATAATCTGAGTGTCTTGATCTTGAATTAGGCTGAATACTTCTCTTTTAAGGCCTCAAACATTTATGTATTGTTTGTTGAATTCTCATTATATTAATGCTCTAAATCATTGTACTGAAACTTCAAAATGAAGGAAATGAAATTAATAGTGGCTAAAGTGATTTGGTTTCAAAACCTTACGGTTGAGTATGCACCAAATGATATAGGTACTAAATCACATATGAAATTCAGAATTGGTTATATGTCATAATTACATTATAAATTAATCTCAAATAAGCTATCACAATACTTTGGAGCCTATATATCTGCAGAAGTTCCGTGCATATATTAGATTTGATTGACTTCAATTTAAAAGGTTGAATAATAAATAAATTTATATTTAGCACAAGTATAAGCGCTGTTTTTTTCTTCTTCTTTTAAAAAAAATAATAAGCAAAATATGAAAATATTATTCAGCTCGCTAGAGATATTTACTGGTTTGTTGTGAGGACCGACCTCATTTGTGATCAAAATAATAGTAACGAATTTCTTGATTGTCCAATTCGCTGTCCATTTCACGTTTTCAAACATTACTCTTGATTCAACAAAAGATAAAACTAAATTTCATAATTTCATACATTGAGGTCCCTCAAAATTTGGATAGAATATATCTAAAGTCCCTTGAGATTGAAATCTTCCCATCCAAACATACAGTAAGAAATGCAAACTGAATTTAGTGGATGCATCAAACTAATATAAAAGTGCTTCCTTTTATTTTTTATTTTTAAGGAATGAAATAAAATTCATTGGTTAGTAGAAAGCAACTTTTTTTCTTGCGTGCTTGCCCCTTGTAGGAATTTCTTTTCCGTCGAATCTAAAGAAATGCTTAATTGTTTATTCTCTCAACGATATATATAAGATATTATCTTTTATTCAATTTAATTATCTTTTGACAAATTGATTCTTTTTTAGTAAATGCTCTAATCTTTATTAGTTCTTTTTATAGTGTCCATAAGAAGGGTAAGCACATGAAAACAAAAACAAAACAAAACAAAAAAAACTCTTGCAAAAAGAAAAGCGAAACTTAATTAAAGTGAAAGAAAATTTTTGGAGTGTATGTAGTCGATCAACAATTATTTAGAAGAGGAATGATATGCTACACATTTTATGTGAGCATCTTATATGAACACCAATCACATTTAAATTATATTAGCGTTATCTTTTATGTTTTATAATTTTTAATTTCTAATACCAAATAAAATATGATTGACATCATTAATTTTACAAATTACATAGAAATTTAATTTTTATATAATTTATAAAATTAATGATATCAATAATGTTTTGTTAAATATATCAGAGATTAAAAAGTATATAAAAAAATAATGGTAATATAGTTCAAATATAGTTGGTGTTCATATAAATTGTTCACATAAAGTGTTGAGCACATCATTCCTTTATTTAGAATACTAGTCTGTCTCCCGTGCGTGCACGATTAATAATTTTAATTATTATTTTATGTATATATTAATATTTTTTTTATTTTTAATTGCTTTTTTATTTTAACATTTATATTAAAACAAATGAAGAAATATCATTAATTGAAATAAAATATTGTTGAATAAATAAATAAATAATATAGCCAAAAGGAAAATGTTATATATTTTGCAATACTTCCTCATACAAAACATTTTAATATACAAAATAGAACTTCATTGATTGATTTTTAGGAAAATTAAGATAACGTCTTAATAATCTAGCAAAAATGAGAACACGTA
>JAYJMF010000056.1:1255236-1275513 GCA_036873715.1 Salvia sclarea
GCGCTGCTACGCGCCAGGCCCGCGAATCATCATCTAAAAGGTAAAGGGCTTTGCTAGTGAGCGAACCTTCTAATCTCTATTAAATTGTTGTTGGTCCTTAACCCAGACCAAACAGACGTGGCAAGAAAAGTCCACATAAGCTTCCGGCGGGATGAGTCACTATTCCGTCGCCGAAAAACTTGAGCCGAGACATATTATGGAAAAAATTGAAAAAGAAGGTCTTTTTTTACATTAATAAAAGTATGTAACATATTTTGAAAAATACAAAAAAAATGGGGCATAAACCACTATAAAAGAATAGTCAACACCAAGTCAAGGCTTGAAGAATTGAAAAAGCAAACTGCAGATAATTGTACGAAAAACCACTTGAGATAAATTTCAGACTCATAAACCCAAAACCCATACTATTCCGGCCTTAACTCAAAACTCGAAAGAATTTGCGCCTTTATTCCCTCTCTCTATCTCTCGCTCTCTCTCTCTCTCGGTCTCTTTATTGCAATTCCATTTACTGAAGCACAACCGCACAAGCAAGCAAACAGACGCAGGCAAGCCTTCCACAAGCTTAAATGGGTATGCCATTGCCGATGTGAAGGTACTAACGTACTGTTATATTATATGGTTTGATCGTAGACTGTTTTTCCTTTAAGGTAGGGCAAATATTGTTTTTCGGGGGAATCTTCGTGTTTTTAACAAACAATTTTAACCTATCTGCTAATCTTGATGCAATTTTGTTCCTGGTTGCTGCAATTTTCCTGATAGAGTGAATATGGCGTTTGCTTTTTAAATTTAATTAAAGATATTGTAGATTGGGTGCTGTGCTTCTACCGTAGGTATGGGAGCTCTTGATAATATCACTCAAGTTGATCAAACATTCCATTTTTGTTTAGCCTTTATTTTGATCATATGCTATCAAATTGTGGGGGTTATTTAATTCGCATTCGTTTCTTCGTATAGAAGTTTGATGTTGATTTCGAAGGATGATTGAGCCCATCTTGTCTGATTGGTGATGGAAATTCTTTTGCATGTATATGTACACTACTGCTTGTAGTTCTCTGGGATGTATAGAAGAATGTCATTCGACCGGGATCATTTGGGGATGATTTTCCACTCTAATTTGCATGTCTTATTTATATGCCAACTTAAATTTTGTATCATATCTTTAATGGAATACTGGCTCCTCTTCCTAGGACCGCATTTTGAGACAGTAGAACAAGTTTTAATCCAATCCAGTCAGCTCATCTAGAATAAAACTCCTTCGTTTTGTTAACATTGAGGTGGACTAGTTTCTCTCATCCTTTCTTTGTTCCCCTAAAGCCCCTGTGCTATGCACAAACATGTTTTTTTTTTTTTTGTTCGTGGGTCCGAAACTCCAATTTTGACCTCTTTGCTAACGATGAGCTCGACTATTTACATAAATTGGTCACTTGTATTAATAAGAATTGAAACTTGTCTTTGAATTTATGTCAAAGTTAAGTATTGAGCATATAAAGCAGCAATTTGTTTTGGAATTTTTTTATTTTTTATTTTTCTGATTAGTCTGCTTTTTTTTTTTTTTTCCTTATACTTCTCAGAGGGAGAGACACTGGCCCCTACTCCACCTGTTATTTATATTAAATAAGCTATTTCATCTGCCCTGGGGAAATGACTGAAGCAGGGAAACCCCAGGCTAACCCTACGAAGATGTCTTCATTGACACCTAAGGCGATCATACACCAGAAATATGGTGATAAGGCCTGTTACAAGATTGACGAAGTGCAAGTTACACCAGAAAATGGATGTCCCGGGCTAGCCCTTCCACAGAAGGCACCACCATGTCTTTACCGTTGCACTCTGTGTCTCCCGGAAACTACTGTTGTCTCTGATACATTTAAAAGGAAAAAAGAAGCTGAACAATCAGCAGCAGAGAAGGCAATAGAAAAGGTCTTCTGTGTTCTTTTTGTAAATTAGCTTTTTATGTTGTTGTTTCTTCAATATTTGCTGAATAATTAATTATTTATAAACTTCACAGTTCCATCAACTTAATTGTCCACAGCCTGCATTCTTTGAAATTTGTGTGGTGGCCGGTCAATATGTTCATTACTAGACTTGTTTAGTCAAGAAGGCTTTGGCTCTTCATATAAACTAATCCAGAGTCGATTACAGATTATTCACATGTTGCAACTGGGATCTACATGTTTACCCCTTTCTTCATACTTGCTTATCATGTTATATGCTAATGAAATTGAGAAGTTTGGTTATTGAGGTGATCTCGTCTTCAAAAATAGAAAATATTCTTATTCTGTTCTTTTACAAATAGACCATGTAATTAACTGGATGATCTCTGTATATATCTAATATGATCTAGTCCTGTATTTTCCAGTTTTGTTGTACTTATATAACTTCTTTGTCCTGCATTCCTCAGAAACAGCTTTCATTACAATCTAAATTTTGTCCTGCAGTTAGGTCTCCGTCAGAAGGAATACAATCCCACTGTGCAGGAAGCTTGGGATGATTTGGCAGGTCGTATTGCTTTTCTATTTGCAAATGGGGTATGTGGTGAATACATAAACGTTTTTAGTTTCCACATTCATTTATTATGTTTCTTCTGTGTTTGCAGCCTCATCTTTTTTTCCATTACGGTTCTTGAATCTTGATAGTACTCTTTTTTTAATCCACTTTCATTGATTGATATATATATATCTCTTTGTTCCTCAATATTGATAAGGACTAAGGAGACAGTCCTCTTTTGAACGTCATATGCTTCTACAGATAAATACTCCCCTCGTCCCATTTGAAGCGTCTCACTTTCCTTTTTGAGTTGCATTTTGGGAAGCAATAAGGGCGTTTAGTTGTTTAGTTAGTTGTGTAATTGCCTTTGACTTCTCTCTTTCTCTCTGAGCACATGTGGGTCTATCCACTTTATACTCTAATCACCTTTTTCAAATACCTGTGCCCAAAAGAAATGCGACACTTCGAATGGGACGGAGGGAGTACAACACTTTCAGTTTAGTAGAGCGGAACGTAGATTTTCTTTCAGGAACATGATTTGGAGAATTCTAGCGCTGCTGTTAGTATGTGTATTGTGCAATTTGCTCCTCAACTGGAGCTATTCTCTGGTATATAGAAATGCACATAATAAAGAGCTTTTTCTGTAGGAGTACACCAGATACGTTGAAACTTCATTTTCTTTTCATTCTTTGGTTTAAGGCTTAGTTTTCTGTGTAACTTTACCTAGTTGCTCCATGTTTGCTTTACAGTCTTGAATAAAATAGCTTTTGAGGCCGGTAGCTCTATCAATTTTACCATGAAGATGTGTTGGGAACTGTGCAGAATACTGTTTTTCATTGTTTTTGGAGCAATGGATTTCTCTTCACGATTTTCTTATGCTAATTCTTTTCTTTTTCCTCTTTTGCTACCTTTTCTCCCCATTTCCTTTGGCAACTATGAAGTTTCTTTCATCTCCCCATCCACTCAGTAATCACTTTAGAGCAGCTTTGAGAAGAGATGATCATTTCAACGGTTTGGTTCCAATTTTAGTGATTGCAATCTATGATGCAAAGACTAGTAACATCTGCAAATACATAAATCCCGCTGCTGAGGCGAATTCGCTGCTGGTGATGTCGCTAGTTTCGCAGGCAGCATCTAAACTAACTGATTTGGTTGTGGTGTCCGATGACCAACTTTCGCTACAAAGGAGAACTTCGTATTCACCAGAGATTATATCTTCAATAAACCATGAAGTAAGCTTGTCCCAAAGCATTCCGCTTAATGTAATACGTATTCCAGTTTCACGTGAGAAAGCTGTTGAAGCTTTGAAACTGAACATTTCTGCAACGGGTTATTACCTTGATGTTATTGCCGCTGCACTAGGTTTGACGGAGGCTTCAAATCTTATAATATCCAGGTAAGATAATCATGCATACAGAGTACATGAGTTATCTATACTATCTATATTTCTCTTTGCTAACAGACATAAGGACATATTGACATTTAGTAGTAGATCAATGTGGAACAAAAGGTGTTATTCTGTACTAAGTATTATTAATGCTTTTCTTGATGTCGATTTTTTGGAAATCATAGATTTGAGTCTGCATAAAATAACAAGAACTAAAATATATATTGCTTTTATAGTAGAAATTTGTCTGGAATTAGAATACATTTTGTTATGTAAAATTTGAGAAATTCTTGATTTACTCTCAGTAAATATTAGCTATTGTATGATTATGCAGAACGATCGGCAAAGCTTCATCTGAAATGAGAATATATTCCTCTGCTCCAAAATTTCTATCTGAAAACTCGTCAGAGCCTCAAGCCAAGCAAGCTAGCCACGTTGAAGGATCTTTAAATATCAGAGCAACTTATTTTGCTGGCCAAGAGGTATATGGTGATGCAATTCTGGCTTCTGTGGGTTACACATGGAAGTCCACTGATCTTTTCCACGAAGCTATTTCATTGTGCTCATATTATAGGTAAAGTAATGATGTGATGTATTGGTGTTACTTGTTACTCTTTGTCGTTTTTTTTCTGAAAATATTTATGTTATATACAATATTACGTGTTTCAGGAGTTTTCTGTTTAATTTGAGTTTCTGTTTTCCTTTTTGTCAAGAATTTCTGTGAGTAAGATACCTAGTGGAGCATACAAGATATCTAGAGATGCAATTCTTGCTGCTCAGTTGCCTTTAGCATTCACTACGAAAAGCAATTGGAGAGGTTCCTTCCCCAGAGACATACTTTGTGCATTCTGCCGTTCTCACCATTTATCCGAACCTGTATTCTCTGCTCAAAGTAGCGTGTCAGATTCATCAGTAGATTTACCAGGATCCCGTAAAAAGTTGAAAGCTACAGAACTGAGTAATAAGGAAAAAAATGAATCAGGCCTTGCTGCTGCTTCTGAGAGTCCAGTGGCACCAACCGGATCTTTTAGTTGTAATATAAAGATATATTCCAAAAACCAAGAACTGCTTTTAGAGTGCTCGCCACAAGAATCTTACAGAAAGCAGACGGATGCCGTGCAAAGTGTTGCTTTGAAAGTCCTATGCTGGCTGGACATATTTTTTGAAAAACCAGACTTGTCCTTAGAAGAGTTGGGATTATTAGCAAAAAAGTTTGATATTCATTTTACTCACGACTTCTTTAAGGGATTCGCATTATGCCACACTGTGCACAGCTCTGGAACCATTATCATGCAAGCTGCAGATGCTACCATCTTAAATGATATTGAGGGTCAAAACTCGGGAGTGACTCCAGCTAATGGTTCTTTAGCATGCATAAGCTACACTGTGTCATTGTTTAGAGAAGGAGATGACACTAAAGAATATCTTGAAAGCTCGGAAGAGTTTGAGTTTGAGGTAGGCAATCAAGCTGTCTTGTCCCATCTCGATGCGGCTGTGGAAAAGATGGCTGTCGGCCAGTCGGCATATTTAACGGTGGAGTCGCCTCTCAGTGAGTTCATTCTGGCCGCATCTGGTGATTCTGCAGAATCTCTATCATCATTGTCTCCAAGTAAGTTTGCAGTTTAAGGCATAATTTTTTTTGCATCCCTGGATTGATCAGGTGACCATAGTTTTTCCCTTTTTGGTGGCAGGAAGCTGCAAATTGGAGTACTGTGTTACTTTATTGCAGGTGACGGAACCATTAGAAGATCGAATGGAGCAAGCCCTATTTAGCCCCCCTCTCTCCAAGCAGCGCGTTGAATTTGCAGTATCCCAAATAAGACAATCTTCTGCAGCTTCATTGGTAAAAACTGAGCTTCATCAAAATGTTTCCATGAAGGTGATGCTTAAGAGACTTGGCCACTGAATATCTGTTCCACTTGCAGGTGGATTTTGGTTGTGGTTCTGGAAGTTTATTGGATTCCTTGCTGTCGTATCCTACATCGTTGGAGAAAATTGTCGGTGTTGATCTTTCACAGCGAAGTCTTGCAAAAGCAGCCAAGGTTAGCACCAAGACAGTTAGATTAGCCGTTTACTTTAGCTGTTGATGTGTTTCTTCTTCTGACAAATGTTTTTCCACTAATGCAGTCACTCCACTCAAAGTTGAACAGTTTATTAGATCCCAACGGGCCAACTAGCAAGATGAAATCTGCAGTTATGTTTTATGGCAACATCACAAAATTCGATCCTCAGCTACATGGATTCGACATTGCAACTTGCTTGGAGGTAACCTGTTTCTCTCTTCTGAACTTTGTGGTGAACGTCGTAAACTAGGACGCATTTTGCATTGTGTATAGGTGATTGAACATATGGAGGAAGAAGAAGCATGCTCATTCGGGAACGTAGTGCTCAGCTCATTTGCCCCCAAGATCCTCATCGTCTCCACCCCAAACTATGAGTACAATGTCATCCTCCAGGGATGCACACCACACGGCCAAGAGGATGATCCGGAAGAAAAGAACCAGGTGCAGACCTGCAAATTCCGAAACCATGACCACAAGTTTGAATGGACAAGGGCACAGTTCGAGAACTGGGCATCCGAGCTGGCAGCGAAGCACAACTACAGCGTCGAGTTCAGTGGCGTTGGTGGTGCTGCTGACGTGGAGCCTGGGTTTGCGTCACAGATAGCGATATTTAGGAGGCGTGAAGAGAGTGTGAGCAGCATGGAGTGCGGTAGTGAGTATGAGCAGATCTGGAAATGGAGTAGAGAGGAACAAGCAGTTGGAGTAGATTAATATTGCCTTCTCTCTTATTTTTTGTTTCTTGAATGGTCCTTCCGTTTATGCACGGCGGGAAAGTTGTAGTTTTGCTCCTCTTAACTAAGAGATTTCTCGCCCCACAAGGTATGTCCCAATTAGAAAGATTTGTTTGAGTTCTTGGATTTATTGATATACGTAATTGCACTTTAGAATTGATTATATCATAATTATTTTTAGTTTATATGATTTCGTACTTGAATTTAACATTTTAAATAATATTAGTAAATAATAAAGTCCCTAACTATGAAAATACTGAACATTTTAAAAATGATTAATTAAAACTAGAACAAGTATATCCCTTGAATAATATTTTTATTTTGATTGGTAAAAAAGTGCAAAAGGTTATAAAGCAAAGAGATGGTGAAATGGTGCAGTTTGGGGTCACAACATTCCTTGCTGTGCCATCCTCCACAGCAGAGGATCCTGCCCCGGAAAATACACCGTATAATATCTAGAAACATGAGCCAACAATTAATGTGCTGGTATATATATTTGAGCTCTCGATGGTTAATTTGCAGTGTGTCTACCTAAAATACGTTGACTTGTTCATTCTTTTTTTTACTTTTGAAAAGTGTCGGAGATGCTTGTATCTTAGTGGTGTGAATTTACAATTACTTACTGATTCAATTTTTCTTTCCCAATCTGTGGCAAATATAATTAGTGGATTTGTAAATTGGAGGTAGAGAGTAGAGACCACTCAATCTAGGCAAGATCAAGCTAGCGCTTCCACTTTGATTTACAGCTTATTATTGAAAGTTACCAATAACGAATATGGTTCTTAGCTTGTTGATTCTTACTTGCAATTCATGTGCGGTATGTATTTGGCCAAAAACTACAACACCGTTCAAGGATTAACAAACGACTGCATGGAGCAATTTCTCTATACCTCTTGTTTGCATTTAGTAAAGTATAACAAACAAAAGTATGAGTTAGCACGTAAATACACAACTTTGATCACGTAAAATAACCAAAAGTTTTAGTTGTACTATTACGATCGAAGTGTCGAGACTCATTCATTTGGTCGAACTTATGTTAAATGAACTAGTAGTACACATACATGATTTTTTCAATTTACATTTACTAAGGTACTTTACAAAATATAAATATACAATAATTATGTTACAGTAAATTATCTTAGCTACTCTATATAATTCAAAATTTTAGCAATAAATCTGATTGACCAACAAAATTTCGTGAGCTTGTTAGTTGTTTAGAAGCAAGTTTGATCGAGGATTGGAGGCAATTCCTGCAGAAAGGCAACGATTCCAACAAACATTTACTCAACACAAATACATCCGCCAACCTAGGAGAAATGGTTTCCTTTTGTCTTGGATGCAACAGTCCCAAATTTCTTTTTCAGACTATCAGAAAATGATAATTTAGTTTTCTCTCCAAGTTTGAGAATTTTTTTGGCAATTAATCTTAATTTAATCCTAATGTTAAGAGCCAGTCGCAGTGAAAAGAAACAAAGTGATGCTACAATTAAACTTACTATATATAAAAGATAGTTGGAAATAGTATCTTTTTATTTCATATCACACCCTTCATACATAATCAAATCAAATTCGGAGTGCCTTTTCATTATCACTTAATATTTATGTGGCAAAAGCATAGTTCTATTTTGAATTCCAAATGAATTTTTTTCATACTATGATAAATATAATATGAAGTCCTTTAAAAGGGCGAAAAGGTAGTAACTTAATGAGCAAAAATCTAGCAACACAAACTGGAGAGGAAAGAAAATCAGAAAAATGAGTCTTAAGTTTAATTCTAGACAAGGCTGTGCAGACCATTACATACTATATAGTCAAACTCTAATGAAAAGATAATCACATCCCATCCATGCCAGGAAATCTCCCTCTCTCCACCCTGTCAGGAAAAGGGAAACAAAAAGAAAAACAGCATAACCTAACAACCAAGTTCTTCTTTAGTCACTCCACTCTCTACATCAATATTTTATGGTGTTTCAGTTTCAGCAGCAGGCTTATCTTCTACAATACAATCATCATCATCATCATCATCATCATCTTTATCACTCATCTTCAGCCCTTCATCTCCACTTTGCAATTTCCCTTCCCCACTAGTTTCTACTGCTTCAGCTTCAAATCCACCACCAAGCCGACCCTCAACTCCTTCCCCAACCTCACTTCTATCATTCTCCCCTGTTGAGTGTGAATTGCTCTCTCCCTCATTTTCATACTCATTCTCTACAACCTCCTCCTCACCAGCATCATCTGCTCGCCCTCCCTGCCTTTCTAGCAACAGCAACCTTCTCCTCAGATCCCCCAAGTCCCCCTCCATCAAGAACAGCCTCTCCTTGAGATTCAGGTTCTCTTCCTCAAGCTGTGCAATGTGTGTATCTTGATCATCGACCCGATTTTCCAACCCATTGTGATACTCTACACCACCAGCATTGCCACTATTTGGATCATAGATCATCTCAAACCTACTCAAATCATGGTCCAGCCTCCTCTCCACCTCAACATGCTCCTCTACGTCACTATCACTTGACTCAACCTCATCTTCCTCCTCGTCTTCATTCCCGATCGACCTCAGCCTTATCAACCCCTTCATCGACCCATAACCATCCACTCCCCACTCTTCCTTGGCCATGTTCCCCAAAACTTCAGTGGAAGGGGACAAGATTGGGGTGGGCAACACAGACGGGGTCACCGGAAAGGGAGAAAACTCTGGTGCTATACCACCACTTTTCTTCGCTCTAATCAGAAACGAAGTAGTGTTCCTAGGTGCAAATGGAGCAGACCTCCCACCATTACCACCGATATTCATACTCACATTCTTGTTGAATTTCTTGTTTGGAAAAGTTCTCCTCGCCCTCAACCGATTCTGATGTTGCAGCTCATTCAATGTGGGAGGATTATAGTTCCTAAAATTCAAATTCCCACCACTACCACCGATTCCACCGGAGCTAATTAAGGATTGCTGCCGCTGCTCCATCCTCTGTTTATTTACCCTTTTCCCCTTCCAATTGCTCCTAGGACCTAACGACTTGTTGAAGGATGAAGGCGGAGGTTTCATGGCGTCTGAGCTCAGATTGGGGTTTTGAAACTGCTGATGCTGTGGCCCCCACATTCCATAGCTCCGATTAATCGGAGCCATCTGATGCCCAAAACCAATCGAATTAGTTTGTTTTGAAATTACTGGAAAAAATGTGAAGGGTTTATAGTGGTTGAATTTGGTTACCTGCGGATTCATCTGATTGACATTCAACATACTCTGACTCATGTTCATCAGCTGCTGCTGTTGGTTCATCATTGCTCCGTTCTCATTCATTTCAGTCGATCGATACAACTTTTTTTTTCTCACAAAATCACTATTAAAAACGAATTTAGAAACTAGAGTCTGGATCGAGTTAATAGATCTCTCACGCGAACCGATTCAAAATCCCAGGTTCTATCAAAAGTCGGATAACGCCCAAAAAGAAACTAGAAGAGACCGAATTGAAATCGGAAACCCTAGAATAGAAAAATCACTACAGAACTCGAAGATTTTTCAGAGATTTTTGTTTTGACGAAGATTGAAACCCGATAATACAATTGCAGAGAAAATTAATCGATTAAGAGTATTCCAAACTGGTCAAGTTGAAGAACTATTTCTCGAGATTACTCCAGCTTCACGTTTAGAGTTTTCGGAATTCCTTGTGAAACAAAACAATCAGATGTCTTGAGCTACTTATAGGCGGTTTGGGCAGGCAACAAACGGTTTAGATCTGTCTGGTTGAATTAACGGCTAAGATGAAAGATGCGTATCCGTTTCTATTATTGATTGACAAAAAATATAAATTATAGTACTAATTAACTAACCAAATATTTTTCTCTTAAATCTGTCAAAGTAGGAGGAAAACCGTAATTTCGATATCAATAATTAATAGAAACAAATTCAACCAAAAAAATAAAAATAGAAATAATTAATAATATAAATTCTAAACATGATAGCTAACCATGTTCCAATCTTGGACAAAAATCCTAGTTCATGGAAAGAAATCTCTTTCTGTGTTGATCTTTCCTACTTTTCAGAGGATTAGATACATTGCCCTACTCATATCAAACTTGACTTATATTAATTGTCCAGTTGGATATTTTCTACAAGATTTGGATAAGATGAAAAGATGGAGCCAGATTCTCATCCCAAATTTGTTTTATGAGTATATATGAGTGAAGGATTAATATAGTAGACGTATCACCCGAATGTTTGGTTCGGATGTGTTCCGGTTCATTCATGTATCCCTCCGTTTTGAAGTCTTAATCGGAGCCGCTCTTTGTCCATGTCTTGTGCACCAGCGATCACTCCATACTTCTGCCCTGGGCGTCACACTCCCAATAAGCGTTTGATGCATCACAATGGGTTAATTTATTAAATTTACCTCAGGGATTGCATAGAAACACAAAACAACTGAATGGGTAGGTTGACATTAGAATTCTGAAATAGAAGATTTATTAGGGGACAATTTTATATCTATGTGGAGTGGACACTTATTCGAGTGGCGAGGGAGTAACATAGAATGGGAACAACAATTGCAACAGCCTTTCACATAAATAATTGGGAAAACAACATTGGTAGATTTGGATCCAGCTGAGTATTTCCAGCTAAATGAGAAGAGTGATATGCCTTCGTACGTGTTTAATTCCGCTAAATTAAAGATGAACATCAGTGAAACAACATTGTTTGTTCGAGATAAACTTTAATATTTGCTTAATTTTTATAGCGCTAAAAGCTAAATGATTATGTTAAAATTTTATCACAATTTTCCAAAATCTCAAAAATCAAAAGACAACTCTTTTTCTTGCCTGGGCCAAATTTTCTTTGGTTTTTTCAATCAAATTTGATGTTGCATGTAAAGTGAGAAGGGAAATGTTAAAAGCAATATAAAGTTGATTGAAATGACACAAACCACTACTTAATGTTGATCAGTCAAAGATAACAACTACATCAATATTTAGAAATTGCTGGATCCTATGGTACAATCACGAGTTTCACACAATGCAAAATTCACCATCCATTTTTTATGTACAAAATATAAATGTCGACCATTCAGCACATAAACAATAATAATCAATAATTCCTCCGCCAAATATTTTATATATTTTGGAGATTCCTGGACAAGTATAGATCACCCAACATGCACATATGAAATAGTTATAATATAATCAAGAGCAATCAAGACATTTCGTTCTTCCCCTACATCTTAATACCTTGAATGAGGCAAAACATGGAGTTGCAAGCCTTTTTCTATATTATGAACAAAAAATTTAAGTTACTTTTTGATCAGAAATCAAAATTTTTATCATTGCAATATGATAAACTTCTTGATGTTATTTCATCCAAATACTTCATTGTAAAAATTTGAAACATCATATATAGTAAAAATTATAAGTCAAAAAAATCAGAAAATGAAAACTTGCAAGAGATTTTATGAAGGATACATGATCATGGTAAAGTAAAGACCCTACCGGAAAAGGAATTCTTGAGATTTTTCATAAAAAAGACGTTAGTGGTGAAGGCAAAACCACATCTTTTGTACAAGTTCAATTCCATATCCATAATACTTTTACAAAAAGGAAATTGTAAGGCCTACACAGATTGATGCATAGCCCTTTTGTTTTGATTTACATAATCCCATTTTCATATTTTTATTTGATCTAAGTAAAAATAAATTGCATCTAGATTGTACATATATATTTGACATAAAGAAGTAAAGCAGCAAGAACACAACCAAGCAAGAAAATGGCACCTAATACTGTTTTCCTTGTCTATTTTATCTGCAGCAGCATATTGATACTCACTCAACTTCAGAAAGCAGAAACAGCCAAGCCAATGGAATCACTCAGCAACTGCCAAAACAAGTGCGGAGAAATGGAAATTCACTATCCATTCGGCATCAAGGAGGGGTGTTACCTTGACAAAACATTCGAAGTGACGTGCAACGAGTCGACTGGTTCTGCCACTCTAGCTTCTCTAGGCTGGGAAGTGAAGGAGATCTTCGTCACAAATCACAGCCTGCAGCGGAAGGATTATAAAGTTGAAACGTTCAAAGCTAGATCAGATGATTGGTCAATCTTTTCTCTTCAGTTAGTGCGTGAGGGTAACCAATACTGGATATCCCACACCAAGAATAAGTTCATCGTCAAGGGATGCAACCTTCTAGCTTACGTTGGTGACGAGAACGCCACGCTAGGAGTGTGTGCGTCTGCATGCAACGACACGAAGCTGCAGGGGTCGCCCCCTTTAACTTGCCAGGGCATGAATTGCTGCCAAATGGATCTACTAAAAGATGTAAGGAAGTGCAGCTTGGATATTATTGGATTGGGGAACTCCACAGATGATGCATATGCTGGGAAGGTTATGAGGGCAACCCTTATCGCCCCCAAGGATGCCAAGGTAACAAGTAAGCATATATTTCCATCGTTTCTCCAAAATCAAAGAATACCAAACATTGTTCTTCTCTTGAATTCTTCAGACATAAACGAGTGTGAGGATTCCAAACTACAGAAGAGCCGTTGCATCAACACAGAAGGCAGTTACTATTGCTTGCCTAACCGTAGACATATGTTAGCACTGATCATTCCATTAGGTAAGTATTTTATAAACAGAGTAAAGATAAAAATTAGCCACTAATAACTCTTGCTTAATTCCTAGACTTGCTCAAGTATTTGTCATTTTTTCACACTCATGAGTTAGTTAAATCTTCCAACAAAACAGGAATCAGCCTCGCCGTTGGCCTCCTAGTTGTATTTGGCGAAAGCTTAAAAAAATCAGCAACACAAAAATGAAGCAGAGATACTTCAAGAGAAACGGAGGGCTACTGCTGCAACAACAGGTATCCTCGAATAGAGCAAGATTATTGCAAGAACCCACACTTTTTAAAATCGAGCAACTGGAGAAGGCCACGGATAGATTCTGCGAAAGTCGTATTCTCGGGAAAGGAGGGATAGGCACAGTCTACAAAGGAATGCTCTCAGACGGCAGAATAGTCGCGGTAAAGAAGGCAAACATAAGCAACGACAGCCAAATCGGGCAGTTTATAAACGAGGTTTACATCCTCTCCCAGATAAGCCACAGGCACATAGTCAAATTATTCGGTTGTTGCCTAGAGAGCGAAGCTCCGTTGCTGGTGTACGAATACATCTCCAACGGAACCCTCTCGCACCATATCCACGAACACGAGCCTAAGCCCGGAGTCTCCAAACTCTCCTGGGAGAACCGTCTGCACATAGCTGCAGAGGTTGCAGGGGCGCTGGCGTACCTGCACTCCTACTCCTCGACAGCCATATCCACCGGGATATCAAGTCGAGCAACATCTTGCTGGACGAGAACTACAGGGCCGTTGTGTCCGACTTTGGACTCTCGAGGTCAGTCTCCCTCGATAGGAATCATCAAACGACGTTCGTTGGGGGCACATTCGGGTACTTGGACCCGGAGTACTTCCGATCAGGACAGCTAAATGACAAGAGCGACGTGTACGTGTTCGGGGTAGTCCTAGCCGAGATCCTAACAGGGCAAAAGGCAGTCTCCTCTGCCAAGGATGAAATAGGGCTTGCAATCAGCGGTGAAGCAGGAGCTTCTGTTCGTGATATGGGAGGGAGTGGTAGCTGAAGAGGGCGAGAGAACTGAGATTGTCGCAGTGGCCAAGCTTGCCAAACAATGCCTCAAAGTAAATGCTCGAAAGAGACCAAGCATGAAGGAAGTGGCGGCAGAAATCGAGCATATAAGGAAGGCGAAAGAGCTCCAAATACATTCTCGAGATGAGCACTGCTCTAAATCCTACAGTTCTGGGATTGAATCAGAGGCAGGGAATGATCAAACAATCTCTGATTGAACTAGCCCTAGCCCTAGCCTTTCTCAACTTCTTCCTTTTTAGCTACATCAATCCATCATGTACTACAATTTCAATATTGAAACATGTGTTCATAATTCTTAACTCTTCAGTTCTATGCAGCTAAAGTTCAACAAGTTTATCAAACGATATATAGATTTCCAAACGAGATAAATAGAAAGGAAAATTAATTAAGTCTAGTCCTATTTACAACTATTTTGTATATGTGAATGAAAGATATATTTGATATATTATGGATTAGATTAGAATATATTGGATATTGATAAGTGCCTATTTTCATATGTTTTGCATCCTTAGTTTGATATGTTTAATTTTTGATATAAGTGGTTTTAGCTTGTTTTGATATTGTTTTATGTTTTAGTCGAGCTAGGCTATGCTTGGGTTGTTTTCGGTATTTTATAGGTTCATTGACATGAAAACGAGCACCCGAAGACGAGAGTGAAGACCCGAGGCATCAAGAAAATGAAGAGACGAGAAGAAGGAGTCGCCGGGGGCCAAAAGGGGACCTTGTCGGTCGACAGATAGACTGACAGCCGCTCACCACCAGCCACTCGGGCAACGACCGACATGGTGCTCCTGTCGGTCCACCTGTCGACCGACAGACAGCCGGCGAAAGACTCCTAAAGCCGGTCAAATTACCTTGTTCGAGTCCGATTCGGTTTCCTTCTTAAACGAGGATGCCATGCACGAATTTGACTCTATAAATAGGCCTCTTATCAGCGCTTGTAAATATACCTAATTCCCTAGCATTATTTACTTTCAAGTTTAAGTTTATTTCTTGCAATTTCAATTCCGTTGTTAGTTTCTTTCGACGTTGGATTCAAGTTGAAGTTTATTCAAGTCTTCTTTCGTCATCAAGAGTTTTATCTTTCTCTTCCCTTTTAATTATGTATTTTGTATTGCGATGATTTTCTCTAGCATCATGAGTAGCTAAATTACTCATGATTCTAGGGTGTGCATGAACTAGTTAATTCTATACAAGTTATTTTATTAAATCTTTTGCCTCTCAAACTTCTGATTCAACTCCTTTGGTGCTTAATCCATGCTTTTGTAGTTGGCCACTAAGATTGCGTGTTTAGTTGTGAGATTTAGACTAATCGGATTTATTTCATAATCGATTTAAAGGAATTTGCTATGATCTTCGGTTGACCGATTAGGAAATTGGAGATCATAGGGGAATAAAATACTTATGAGCTTTTGGTAACTAGTTTAATTCTCTAGAGTCTTACCCGGAGATAGTGTATAGACTAGCCCACTATTTAGGATTGCCTAACCAAGGTCCTTAGATTGCATTAGAGTATTCCATCGTAGTTGGATTAAATTGGTAAATAAATTAATAAGTATATGATTGATTAGGGATTGATACCCTAGGATCGTGTCTTTCATTAATTGTTTACAACTCTTCATATACTTTGCGTTATTCTCTTCTTAGTTCTTAAAACCAAACTCATAACCAAACTCACAAAATGAGACTTTGATTAGGGAAATTGCCATAGTTTCGCCATATTAATCCCTATGGACTTATTAATATAAGCCCATAAACGTGGGGTTTATGGGACAATCTTATTTATCTATAAATAAGACTTATATTCATTAATCAAACATACGAATAGATAATTGATTCACACGTCGTAACTTAAGTTGTAAAATTGTGTACGTATAGGAGAGATAAATTAGTATTTTTTTTTGGAAAAATAAATGCAGAAATTTTTAAATGGCCGCATCACGGAGGACTCGAACCTAAGACCTTTGGCTTCGGACATTAACCTCCTACCACTAGGCCAACATACACACGCAGAGAAATTAATATTTTATTTAAAAGTTGGATGGGTATAGATCATGAATGGAGATGGTCTTACCGATGGTAGCGACGGTGATCTTGACGCGCCGGCGGTGATTAAAGTTCAATGGAAATGAATCATAATTAATAAACTTCAACGATTCTGTGAATTTTATGTTTTTTTTACTATGGTGATTTTTTTTTAATTTTTTTAATTCGATCTTCGTCATGTTCAAATAGTATTATTATACTATTTTTTGTTGTATTTTTGACAGGTCGTTGTATTACTTTTGATCATCATTTGATTACTGATACACTTAACAATGTAAAAATCGATAAAAATAGTAATTTCGATAATTAAAAAATTTAAAAGGCTTCATAAGCTAGACTCGATAGGTAATTAAATTAACTTCTCTAACACAATCATTCGTAAATGTGATAATAAATGTTGCATAACAAGACATATATAATTGATGATCTTATTTGAGCGAACACGAGCTCAGTATAGACTCGATCATTATGAATAACAATGCAAATTTAAATCAACGAGAGTATGAATCTCTATGATTCATTGAGATCAAAGTTGTCTTCAACAAGAAATTCTTGAACCACTGGCCATAAAGTTTAGGATATCTTGTCAACAATTTGTCTTTGTAATCCACATAATTAAGCCCAAATCGAACCGAAAATCCAGATTGCCACTCAAAATTATCCATCAATGACCACACGAAATATCCCTTCACATCTGCACCATCTTTCCTGTCATATATTAATTCAACTCAACTCGTAAACTATACACCTTAGCAATGAAAAATTGCTTGTGAGTATTGAGAAAAAAAGCATAGATATCAATTCTTCGTCCCAAACTTTAATTAAACGTTTATCAATAATCTCCCAACATTTAATAAATTACAAATTGATGCCCAACTCTTTGACATTTTCAGTATGTTTCAATGTGATACTTAAACACCTAAAATCTCACTTGCCACATTTATCGTTTTCAGCCACGCGAAAGATGTTAGATTATGTATTTCGATATCAGATCCCAAAAATGTCAACTTTTCGATATCAGATCCTAAAAATAATATAATGGAATGCACGGATTCTCAAAAAAAAAAGTACGTACATTGCAGTATCGTGTACTTGTAGAGTGCGATTCTCGTAGGATTCGCACCCGAACCATACATGGCGAATCCTAAAAAAACCGGATTCGCGAATCCGGTGTGGCAACCTCACGAATCAGGTGCGTTTGGGACCATTTTTAAGAATGATATATTTTTGGGCTATTTTGCAATCCAACCAAATTTAAAATTTATTCACAAATAATTCTTAGATGTATTCATATTTTATTTTATTTCTCTGAACATTACATAGTCATGTCATTAATTATATTGAACGTGATAGTTGATATTTTGATTGAAAATTTACTTTTTACTTAGTTTGCAATGTGATATTAAATTTAGATTTATATAAATATTATAGATTATATATAGTACTATATAATAACATATTAATAAAATAAAATATATGACAAATCACAACCTACAATTTCGAAAATCGTTATCGTTGCACTTGCATTATATCGCCCCGCAGCCCAATCCTATGCAACATAGAGTATAGAGGAGCGACACTCCCCTGCGGCCGGCCACAAAGTAGTGGCCGGGTCGGATTCGGTCAACTGGTTCGGGTTGATCCGGTCAACTTTTTAATTTTTTTAATTTTTTTTAATATTTTTTTAATTCTTTTATTTATATTTTTTTAAATTTAGTTTAAGTATCATTTTTATTACATCGAAGTACCATCTAGGGGCGCGGTAACAAATAATAGGGCGGCAGCAAACAACAAACGGCTCCGCCTTCGGCTTCGAAAACTAATATATAGATAATGAAACCGGAAACAATTATGTTTTTACGGCTCGCTCCGGGTTCGCCTTCGGCTCCCTCGCTCGACTCATGGCTTAGAATAGGAACGGCAAACAAATAATAGGGGGTGAACCACAAACGGCTCCACCATCAGTTTCGAAATTAATATTAAAATAAAATAAAAAATTTTGACTCGATCAACGGTTTGACCCAGGTCAAACCCGGTCAAACTGGGCGCGGATCCGGCCAAAAAAAATGGCCGGCCGCAGGAAAGTATTCGTGTAGAGTATAACATATGGAAATTCCAAACCTCTAAATCGCCATATATCCTTCATCTATGTATGCAATAAATGATACTCCCTCCGTCCATCAAGAGTATACCACTTTGGTGGACGGCGCGTGATTTAAGAAAAATGTGTTGTTTAATGTTATATTTTAGTTTTGTTTCCATTTTTTCTTCAAATTCAACATTTAAAAAAAAATTATAATAACTATAAGGATTTACTAATATATTGAACTTGAAGCTTACATTTACAAATTTTTAGCTTATAATTCATTAATTAACGATTATGGTGTAGTATATAATTTTTGTAAGTTTCAATTAGCGCTAAATTTAATTAGGAAATCCATTATATAATAGTATTAATTTTTATTTTTATAATAAATATTATCATAATTAATGATATTAATCGTGAGATACAAAAACTTGTAAAACAGAAAATCCGTACAAACGACAATTGAACTGTGAGGGCTATAAGCCACAAGAAATAGTTGGCATGATTGTTTTGTCTTTAATGTTTGGCACGATTCCTTTGTCAATTTGTGTTTAAAGGAAATTACACATAAAAGAACTAAAACAACAGTTCTGTGGCATGATAGTTTTGTTCACCAAACCGACATTTATGCAAGCGATTGGCGGCAGACAACCTCACCGGCATTTATCCAAACCTAACTTAACTAGGTATTTATAGAAGTTCCATATATGAAAAAGACATCACATTCAATTAAATAACTGAAATTTGATTGGGATATGCATGGTGACTCAAACACCACGTACATGTACAATATCGTTAACAATACTAATCCAAATTTAAACTTAAGGGGTATTGTTTGAAACTTATCGATTTCATTGCGACCAAGTTGTCTTCGACAGGAAATTCTTGAACCAAAGGGCAGAAATCTTAGGATATCTTTTCAACAATTTATCTCTGTAATCCACATAATTTAGCCCGAATCGAACCGAAAATCCACCAGCCCACTCAAAATTATCCACCAATGACCACACAAAATATCCCTTCACATTTGCATCGTCTTTCCTGAAAAATTAAACACAACATTAGAAAAAAATCATACGCGAAATAATGATTGCAAATATCTAAAGAAAAAGATGTTAAGGGAAAAAGGTCTAACTGAATAGCTTCATTGAGACAACATAGATGATGATGAATGTAGTCTTTCCTCATGTTGTCTTGTAAGGCCTCAGATAGTTCTAACGAGTAGTTTCTTGCCTCATCAAGCCCTATAATTCAATAAATTAAGTAATTAAGAAATATTAATCACGGCCGAAGTAAACTTACGTCAAGGCATGTGCAAATATTTTGTTTTCTACCATTTTCAGTGATGTAAATATGTGGATTGTTGTATTTTTGTTTAATTAGTTTGAGACTTTGACGAAGTCCCTTTGGATATATGTAGAGCTTGCTCGAATTTCTTCCTTGTTCGCCTATTGCCTTTCCATTTTTGGTTCCTGCAACGCATATATATAATTAAGTTATCACTAAAATACTAAACTGAATTACCTTCATTGTATCTCGATAATAAAATGAACTTGTGCTATGGTTATAAATTCAATTACTAATTGGAATGATAATGTGTGATATTTTTAATATTCCTATTCATCAATGTGCTATTAATATGTGAATATTATCCACACATGACAATTCATTTAGAACTACCAACAAATGGATCAGCTCTAATATTAGTTTATTTCAAGAGAAAAGACGTCGTTTTAGTTAAATAGAAACAACGCATTTATTTCGTCGTATGTTATGTCCATGTAGGCATTTTCGTCCTCCACATCAGCTCCAGTTTCACCGAAAGTTTTACGC
>JAYJMF010000056.1:1297692-1314919 GCA_036873715.1 Salvia sclarea
ACATTAATTTTGTAGTCATTATTTTGATTTTGACTTTTAATCAGTAAAAAGAATAAAAGTAATAAATATATCCAAAGCATGAAGATTATTTAAAGAGATTGAAGATTGTCTTCTCTTGTGGAAGATCAAGTAAAATAAGTGATTCGTTATATTTGGGATAAAATAAGGTAATGCAAAACTTAGCAAATTGAAATATAATATTACAATCTAGTACATTGATACCCTATTACACATGTTATTGCAGAAAAAAATGAAAATGATAGTAATTTATAAAGAATCAAGCAACCAAATCAAAACTACATTCCCACCAAACATGTTCATTTCTCATCGAAAGAAAATACATGACATGATTTCAACTTAGCATATAGCATGCAAACAAAAAATCAATCCATCAAACTTGAATTAGACGTTGATTAATCATAATTTTTAAATTGAAACATGTATTCTCTCGCCTCCAAACATCACCTTTTTTTTTCAACCAACATTTTGTATGAGACCAAAAATTCAGAACTACCGTATATAATTGTCATAGTATGAAAGGATTAAAAGAAAATAAATATAAGGCACCTACTTAATTGAAATGTTTACAATTAATTCAACGTGAAAAATTAGATTCTTACAACAATATATTGACGTTTTGCAACATCGATCAGTGATGGCAAACACATTTGGGCCTCTGTAACTTTGAGCAAATTAACAACATAATATTATTATAATTGTATAGAGATAATCTACTAATAATACTAAAACATTGTGCCTCGAACATCGGCGATAGATATATAATTCACAACTACGAAGGCATCTATCTTCGGACCAAAATTTTAAAAGGATACAATGATTTTTTTAAAGGATTTTAGAACTTTTGGAAGAGGCCAATAAGATAAAATGTGAGGGGTTGTTTTTTTTTTTGGGAACATGGGTTTGATATTTATATGGTGAAATCCTAATTGTATTCATTGAATCTAGTTCCCGAATTGATATGTAAATGTAATATATAACTAAATAAATTTTCAAGTTTTCAACCTATAATTTTGTCAACCAATTAAATTAACGTACGTAATCAATTCTAGAATTTAATAGTGATGACAATAATATCACTAATCAGTAATCACTACCAATGCATTAAGAGGTAAACTAATCAATTAATAATATAATAAATAATCATAAGTCAAATTGGCTAAAGATGCTGATCGCACAAATTATGGTATAATTGAGATTAAATTTTACCGTTACCACTTACCACACGGATTAAGAGGAATTAAACTATCCAAGATAATAGCTAATGAAAGAAACGGACTTACCATATTTGCAAATTAAAATTATAATGTCTTAATCAAATTGTCCTAAAATATTAATTAGCAATATTAAATGTAGAAAAATTAAACAATATTAATTATTTTGTGAAGAAAAAAAATGAAAAACAAAAATAAAAAATAGGAATGAAGTTTTGGCGGGAAAACTTTTGTGAAAAAGTTTCACTTTTATATAGATATAGATTTGTGGTAGAATATTATGAAAAAAGGAAAAAGAAATATGCATATTTTAATGGGACAAATAAAAAAGAAAAAGGAAAATGTGCATGTTTTTATAGGATATAGGGAGTATCATTTTTTACCGTTACACCCTCTATTCATAAAGTGGATCTCGGAATCTAGAATATTTTGGTGTTATTTTGTGAATGAAGAAAGAGTTCCTCTATTTTGAACTTTTTTATATAAACATTAAATTGGTGTGAAATTGAGTTAGAAGAAGTTGTATAGAAAAGAAGTGACACTTATAATAACTTAAATTAAAAGTAGCACCATGTGAATGAAGGGAGTGTAAAATATTTAGGCAAATATTTCTTTGCGGCGCGTCACTACGGTGTGCGACCCGCTCGCACAGAAGGGTTTATTATTTGTTAATGTCTGTGAATAACACAAAGTGCTTTGTAGTCCAACGGTATTGGGCGCTGGCTTAAGTTCTAGCGCTGAGAGGAATTGGTGTTTGAAATCCAGCGGTTGCATTTATTTTTTATGTTTTAATTTTACTTTGTTTTGTGATTTTTATGTGTGAGTGTGGGTGTGGTTTTTTTTCTTTTCTCTTCTTTTTGTTTTTTTTTCTTTAATTAATTTATATTAATTGAATCCCACTAAAATTGTTTTTTTTTTCTTTTCTTTATGCTTTAATTTTATTGGCACTTTGGCACTCTTAGTATATTAAAATGACACTTTTAGTTATATAAAAAGACACTTTTAATTATATAAAAAGGTACTTTAATTATATAATTGTAGCGACCCGATTTTTTGGCTACTTTCTTCTTAAAAAAAATTTATTTATTTATATGTGATTAAATTGTTAAGCTCCAATTAGCCGCGCCAATAATAAGAATTAAAACATGCATGCTCGTTTCATAAAGTATATTTCAAATAAATTCCATTTATTATTATTATTATTATTATTATTATTTTAAAATGTGTTGGGTATTATTTTTCAATCCAATTACCCAAGTATTTGTTAAACCCATTACACGTTTTTATACTTTGATTAATAAAGATAATTTCTTTTATCATTGAAGAATGAAGATATACGTAAACTTTCATGCGTGTATATCCTCTAGTACCCATATTCTACGAGAAAGAGTTTTAATTTTAATTGCATTGATCCAAATCCAAAAATTGATATACTGTACAAGAATCCTACTTTACTTCCAACTCTCCATTTAATTAGTATAAATAGGAGATCCAATTTCACTATTTGATAGAAAAACAACCTTTTTCGAAGTTGCTCTTTTAAAGTTGTATTTTATTGATAAAACTAGCATAATTTATATCAGTATACTTAAGCGCATATTTTCCTTTTTTTCTATACATCTGTGTACTCTTATATACACACATCCTCTTTCTCAAATTCATATGTTGCTTTGATCAAATTCTTTTAATTACAAATCTATGTTTTTCGCAAGTTTTTATGTATATATAGTCTACGCATATATGTCATATTTTTTATAAAAGAAAAATGCATTCTAGTAATGAAGCATTCATTAAAGGCAACGGCAACGTGCGTCGAGCTTAATTATTTAATTGCAGGTTTTCGAAAACAAGAAGTCAAAGAAGGTCAAAGTTAAGGTGGGGTTTTCAATGTCGCATTTAATTATTTATCCCGTATTATATGTTTTGCCCGATTTATATGTGAAAATGCAGATTTGGCCATCGGGTTACACGTATGGGAAAGGATAGCCTTCGGGCTATGGGAAAGGATAGCCGACGGGCTAAAACGAGAAAGGTAAGCCTACGGGCTAAGGGCCGACGAGCCAAAATGGGAAAAGTTAGCCTACGGGCTAAAGGAAAAGGTTATCCTACGGGATATATAAATGAATGCTATGAATGTTATGTGTTGATCATGTGATTGTGGTAATTTATATAATGCTGGATAAATGCACCCCACTGAGTTTTTAGTACTCACCCCAAATCTATTTATTTGTTTTTCACGTGAGTACTCGGGCGATGGCGACGGGGTGAATGGTGATGGTCTAGAAGAAAAGATTATAGTCAAAGAGTTTCTCTTTTTGAGTCAAAAGATTATTTATGTATTTTATTTTCCGTTGATATTTCAAACGTATTTTATGGAGATTTATAAATAAAGCACTGGTGACGTGCTCATTTTATGAGTTATGAAAATTGGGGCGTTACAATAATAAAGTATCAATTGTTTGTCGCTCGTATTCTAAGCCATGAGTCAAGCAAGGGGAGCCGAAGGCGAACCCGGAGCGAGCTCAAAGATAAAATTGTTGCTGGTCTCATTATCTATATATTAATTTTCGAAGCCGAAGGCGGAGCCATTTGTTGTGCCGCCCCCTATTATTGTTTTTAGGGGCACTATTAATTATTCGAAATGACACTTGTAGTTATATAAAATAACACTTTTAGTGTTTTAAATTGGCACTCTTTCTATTATTGTTTTTAGGGGAGACACTGTTATTTATTGAAAACGGCACTTGTAGTTATATAAAGTGACACTTTTAGTGTTTAAAATTGACACTCATCGTCATAAAAAATTGGACTTTTCTAAATAAATAAAAAGTGACCGGTCAACGGTCAACGAGGACAGTTGACTGCGGCAGGTTGCATCAGAGTGTGCCTCAAATATTTAATAGCCCCATTCCGTAAAAATATGCACTAGGTTTAAAAAAATTATTTATATCCACTAGGCTTGGGGACAAGTTTTTATATGAGCATCAATCACACTTAAGCTATATTAACATTTTTTTTTTTAATCTTTAATACTTAATCAAACATAATAGCCATTATCAATTTTACAAATTAGCTAAAAATCAAAGCTCGATTCGTGATGTTTTTATTTATGTGAATAGAAACTTGATTTATGGAGAAAAATGACAAATCTCACAAATGCAACGAAGATGACTTATTTAAGGTATTGAATTTAAAACATTAATTATTTTCCATAAAATGAAGATGTATTTATGGTAATTTGATTGCCTTTCAATTTGATAGCTTAAGGATTGATTCCCCTGCTCGCGTGGCGTTACCACATCAGCAGTGGTCACATTAGTTCGTGCCCACAATAGATAGGAGAGCGGTTCTGATAATATTAGTAGTAGGTAGTTTCAAATTTCCTGCTGGAAGTAGTTAATGTAATATTGGACGGGAAAAATTTACATATAAAATTAAATATATAGAATGTGCATGTAAGTCATAGTAGAAGTCTATAACCTAGGAAGGAAAAATATAACATCCCAAAGCTTACCTAACCCAACGAATACGCTACTCATTTTTTAATGCTACTTTACATTTTAAGAAGTTGCCTTACGATCGTCTAACAAACTTGCTACCTTCCTTCACAAATAATCAAACTCAAAAACTATCTCAACTTCTCCCAACTTGAAACTAAAAATCCAAACATTTATAATTTGGTAAGTCATTCACAAAATTGTGGTTAGGTAACTAGATGCCATCCCCCAACTAAACTCGATCAATCATTGTTAAAAAATAGAAGGGTGATTATAGGTGGTTTGGATGTAGATAATAATTTTGGTGTAGTGATAACTCGATCAATCAGTGTTAGAAAATTGAAGGGTGATTATAAGTGGTTTGGATATAGAGAATGATTTTGGTGTAGTGATAACTCGATTGATCAGTGTTAGATTGATCAGTGTTAGAAAATAGAAGGGTGATTATAGGTGATTTGGATGTAGAGAATGATTTTGGTGTAGTAATATAGTGTTAGAAAATAAAAGGGTGATTATAGGTGGTTTGGATGTAGAAAATGATATTGGTGTAGTGATATATAAAGGGATTTGGTATTTTAATATGTGTAG
The DNA here is from genome assembly GCA_036873715.1 of Salvia sclarea. Lineage (NCBI taxonomy): Eukaryota > Viridiplantae > Streptophyta > Magnoliopsida > Lamiales > Lamiaceae > Salvia > Salvia sclarea. The sequence continues at coordinate 1,303,010 of JAYJMF010000056.1, forward strand.
AAAGGAATTTAGAGAGGAGCTTCAAAGAACTTAAGAACTTAGCTTTTATTATCTTGTAGCTTGATTACTTGGTTACAAATGGTTACAAGAGTACATATTTAATGTAGCTAGACTTTTCTACATTATACTTAAATACTATAATCTTGATAATTCTAGAATATGCATATAATCTACTAATAACTAGAATTCTCTATATAAATGCATCACTTCTCAATAATCAGGAAAAGTCGAGTAATCAAATCGATGAATGTTCAAGATCTTGGGTAAAAGTATATGATACAAAATTTGAACTTGATCGCAGATCTTGAAATCTAGTTTCCCCTAATAATTCATTATTAAATTTACGACTGCAGTAGCCATACCATCTTGTGAGTAATCGAAGGCCGAAGAGTTTAATGCAAAATCTCAACGTTCAAACATGCAAGATGAAAATATACAAAATCAAACAATCATCGATCTATTTCAATAAAAGAAAAGCAAAGAAAAAGTATATCAAGGATCTAATTAACGAATCTAAAACAATAAAGTATTGACATAAAACAGTTGCACTAGAATTAATGAAGAAAAGTTGAGAAATCAAAAGGGGCAGCGGAAAACCTAACTAATTGATCGATTGTACTAAATGGATCTGGATTTACTTCTTGGAGAGCTTGGTTTTCTTATATTTGAGTCTGATCCAATTGAAGCCGACGGTGGCGCCAACTTTGATTTTGCCGGCAGCCACCTTGGATTTCTCGTAGCCGACCGAAGCCACCGCTTTGGTTTTCCCGAAGCCGGTCGAAGCAACCTCCTTGGTCTTACCGAACGTGTGGCCGACTCTATCCGACAGCGTCGGCGCCGCTCCGCCCAGCCGCGCCGGAGTGCGGCCGTCGTTGTTTCCGCTCCAAGGGTTTTCTTCATAAGCCATATGTCCAGCTCAATTTCAGGATTTGGGGTTTGGATTTGGGTTTTGCGACCTATTGAATTATATACGGAGAGACGAAGGTGTATTTATTAATTAAAAATTTGAATAATTTAATTTAACGCTGTGTGTGTGAGAAAAGTGAGGCTACAATTGGTATTTCGGAAAGACGCCTTTGCGTGTTTTGCGAATATGGTCAGCAGCGCAGCGTTCTTTTAGGATTAGGAGTTCTCTTCTCGAATCTATGGGAAACTTATTACTATAATAATCAAATTCTTTTACTAATTAGACGTGTTTTCATTGGTCAATATCGGTTGAATTGAATGTATATTTTGAAAGTAATTCATTATTTTATTTTCAAAGAATAATAATGATGATAATAATAAATTATTCTTTATATTTTTGGTCCGGTGATGAATACTTAATTAAATCATTGATGGGAATAAATATGTCAAATTTATGGGATTAGATGACCTTGCATGTTTCATCAACCTCAATGGATGATATAGCTAGTATGTACTAAGAAGATTTAAAACTACGGTGAATATAAAATCAAAACTAATGTTATATTTTCAATTTATTATTAAATAGTAACCATCTGTAGATATAGTAATAGATATATGTTAAATTGTGTGACTGTGGTAGGGGTTAATACCCGTAACCAAAAGCCTCAAGTTCAAGTCCTTCATGATACGGCTTTAAAATTATTTTATTAAATTTATTACTTATATAATAAAAAAAAAAAAAGAGAGATGCTAAATTGTCTTACTTGCTATTACACGTAGAAATGGTCCTTTATCAGTTTATCTATTATGTATGAATCCATTAATGTCCACATCGATTGCCCCATATACAATCTACATAATAAATAAAGGTAAATATTTTCTTCATTATGTATTAAACATTATATATTACAACACGTGTGGCAATTAAATGTGCCTACGAATGAACTAGCTAGTCATCTGTATATCACACTACACTCCAATATTGTATTATGGTTTTTTATATTGGAATTACAGCGAAAATGCCAATATATATAGGGGTAAACGAGGTGTTTTTTTTCAGAGTGAAGTTTACATAAGTCCTTTTTCTATACACTTTTTCTCAGGGACATGCATTATTTTTAAAATATAAATAAACATCATGTTAAGAATTAAGATGAGTGATGATTACTTACAGAAATACTCCATGAAATTGTGAAAGTGCGAAGTAGCGTCACCCGTTGGTGCAGTGTAGCTGTGTAGATAAATATAATGTTTTCTTACTTTTAGTTAATCTTGAAATGAGAGCACTAAAAAACTTTTACAGTTGAGATGATCTCTCATACAAACATTTTCCTAAATATATAGAGTGATTCTTTTTTTTTTAATATATTTCCATCATCTAGGGGACGGAATAAAACTATAGTAAATGTGTATTTTCACTTTATAATAATTAAAAAGAAAAAGATTCTATATGAAGGCGGTGCTTTTCCCAAAATGTAGATTCTTCGAAGAGAATTTCATATTCGAAAATAAGAGTTAGGCATTTCCAGAAGTAAGATTCTTTCACATGAACTACTTTTTGTTGGTCCAAAATCTCATGGACCAACTGCAAAGGCTAACGTGATTACATAGTTATTGCATAAATTATACTACTGCACTTATTTTCTGTTGAACTACTATATTAACAATTTAACATATACTTTTCTCAAAAAAATAATTCAACATATACTTCTACCTTTTTTATGTGTTCATTTTACATTTTTATTAATTTGCTAATAATAAGTGTCCCATTTGAAAATTTAAGAGTAAATTAATGACATCCAACTTAACTATCCATAACACTTTTATAAATTACTTGTAATATGCGTTCATTTATTATAATAATTAATGAGATTATAAAAATAAACTTTCAATTTTCTTAGTATATTTAATTTGACGATTGGGACACTTAAAAGAATCAGAGAAACTATAATAAGTCTTTTGATAAATTATAATCCATCCGACCACAAAATTGGTTTACATTTCAAATTTATCATATAAGGAAACTTTTTTTTTAACACTTTTAACCCCACATATTAATACCTAGTACTTTATCTAAGCTAAATCAATTTCAAACACACATCTAAGTGGGATCCAAACTACACTCATTACACATCTCTACTCAAAGTCAAAATACATAGTACATTATTTAATTTGTGTAGAATCAAAGTGTAAATCATTTTGGTGGACATAATGAGTATGTTGAAGAATTGTATACATGAGTCGATCACATCCCCATAAAGAGTAACTGTAAATTTCTCTTGATTGTCTTATAAATTTTTTAGAAGAATTAAGAAGAATATGTTGGTGGAATGTGAATCGGTCTAGTCCGAAAATGGATAATATCTCATAAGTTAAAAAAAATTGTTTTCGAGTCTATTACGCCGTAGCCTTTAAATTTTGTTGTTTATTGATCGATTAAAAAGAAGAACGAAGGAGGGGGTGGTGGTGGTAAAATCAAGGACCGTAACTCAATTGAGCTAAAACAAAATATAATTGTCCAATGATATATGTGAGACTTAACTAAACCAAATCAAACCAAACCAAACAATATACTATTATCCAAGAACCAATTGCAAAATACTACATAAAGAAGTATAGGGATCTATTTCTTATCAACCAAGAAATAATTTTGGTTTTGGATGAAACGCGCGCTTACCTACCTTGAAAAATTGAATAATTAATAAAGATGTATGCACTAAACAATGAAGCGATATATATAATTATTTTCAGACAAGTAGTACATATATATATATAAATGATATCTAGCTAATTCTTGTTGGTAGCCTTATGGTACTTATTCTTGATCCAGTGCAGGCCGGCGGCGGCCCCGACCTTGACCTTCTTGACGCCGGTGGAGGCCGCCGCCTTCGTCCTATCGAGCTTCGAAGAAGTTGAGCTGCCGGAGTGGGAGAAGCTGGTGTAGCTTGACGTAGGCTCAGGATCCCATTGATCTGCCCACGAAGTCTCATGCGAATTATTTGATGCTGCTGCCATGATTTTGATTTTGATTTTGATTTTGATTTTGATTTATGAGAGAGAATGGAAAGAGATACAAGTAAATATATTTAGGCGGGCAGTCGATCGTTCTATCAAATGTATTTTCCTTTATATATTGCTTTTGTTTTTTGGGGGGAGAAAAATCTGCCCTTGATCATCAAGAAATGCACCAACTCTAATTGAATAAATTAATTATCTGATTTTGTTGGGGAGATGTTACAGGTCAAATTCGGCGAATTTTCTTTTTTGGTTGTACAAGGTAAATAGATGAAAATATTTCGTCAGGCATGACGAGAGAGCTAGCAGTTATAGATTTGACAAAAAAATTGGTTTGTTTGAACCTTAAGCTCGTAATTATGATAATTTAATACGTCTTGTTGGATGAAAGTCACTACTTCCTCTGTTATTAATTGAAACCAGGCCTTGTAGCTTTAGCTATACTATTTTTACTCAAGTAATGAATAATACATTTAATATATTACACTCCACAATCGGTAGTGCTTGTTCTCGTCTAATAAATCGTGTTTACTATGGTACTTCTGGTTCTGGATACATCCTGATATAAAGCGTCAATGTTCAAGAAGAAGAATAATGTGGGTTGAAGGACTTTATTTGTCAACAATAAAGGCTAAAATTTAATAATGTGGGTTGAAGGACTTTATTTCCCATTACATTTATGAGAGAGGGAATGAGAGATTTTATAATTGATAGTTATTGAAGAAGATGCTAATGGATTTTTTACTTAGGATCAAGCGTGGATTTTGGGGATCAAATACATAATACTACATGTCAGTCCAAAACACTATACTCGTATAATCCTATATTAGGCCCAATCCAATATGACATAATTTGTATGTAGTTTCTTAGAGGACAAACCAGCACCTTTCCTTCGATAAAAATTCAAATATTCCTGAATCTCGAATAAACCAATCTCTGTTCGCACATGTATACACGCGGTGAGTTGTCGTGCAATTAATTTGGTTTCCTAACTCTTAGATTTATTCATTTTTTACACCAATAAAATACTCCATTTCCTTGTAACTGTTGGCCAATAACCTAACAAAATTCCTCTTACGTGTAAAATACTGTATTTGGTTTCAATGTCTTTCACCTTTTCCGAGATGGCACTTCATGATTCTTATGTCGCGTATGTTTTCCAAACGATTTACTCCTTCATTAAAATTCCTCTCATTTTTTCTTTCAAATTTGCTCCTTGAGCTTATTTGCTATCAATCACGAATTATTTCTCAGATACAAACAAGTGAATCAATTCCAGTCTCCGGAGCAAAAGTTTGGGCCTTCAAATTTTACTATCTAGTTAATTTCTAATAAAATCAAATCGAATAATAAAATTAAATCGAATTGATTTTTTAAATTTCAAAAAGCGTTGATAAAATTTCTTGATTTATGCTCATAACCTAAAAGGGTTTCATTTGAAAAAATAAATTAAGAGGCCAAATTAAACCTAATATTCCAAACATCGCGAGATGAAAATACAACTGACAATAAACGGCCGACGTCTTGACTCTTGATATTATCAAAACGAACATAATTATATTTGGTGACCTACCGTTTCACGCACCTGACTTTTCTTCCATTTTGAATTAGTCCACTTATTATTTTGTATTTTATTTTTTTAATTAATTAATAACATCACAACATAGATGTTTCTAACTTGTAACTGTTAGACTCCCTAATGTTGACGCTGTTAGTGTTCACACTCCCTAGAAACTAATCAAATCAAATAAGCGAACACCATAGTGCCACGTGAATCATTGAAAACTAAACATAAGAGTTAATTTCATTAAAAATTATAATTCCACTGCATTACTAGAAATTAATAGTATCATTTTTAATATTTAATTTTGATGAAACTTCCTTTTATAAATCTAAATTGTGACAATAATGATTAAATGAAAAGGTAAATAAAAGTCTGAAAAGAAAACTATCTTAACAACGTGTGGAAGAACTTGCCCAGAAAGGGAGAATGTTTCAATAATTTCAAACCACCATATATTAATACGACTCAGACTTCAATGATGACATCTCTCTCTCTCCAACGTATAAAAGTGACCTCGATTTTTCATACAATGCTGTAAAATTAATTGCAGGTTTATCGAAAAATGAAATTCCCAATTCGGAGATTCGCTGTGATTTTTCTGATCTCCCTAATTTCCGTCGATCCAACTTCAGTTTCCGCTCATTTCTTCCCAAACATATCATCAATTCCGTCTCACATAATCCCAAACGCTTCAATCTGGGACGCATTCGGCGCACTCCACGGCTGCCGGAAAGGCGTGAAATCTCAAGGCCTCGCCAGCCTCAAGAAGTATTTTCAGCTCTTTGGCTACCTCAACGCCTCCTCCGATGAATTCTCCGACGACTTCGACGATTTCCTCGAATCCGCCGTCAAAAACTACCAGCTAAACTTCAACCTCAACCAAACCGGCGAGCTCGACGCGCCGACGCTGAAGCACATCGTGCTGCCGCGGTGCGGCAACGCCGACATCGTCAACGGCACCTCCACGATGCGCTCAGGCAAATCCCCCAATACCTACAGCGCCAACTCCACGATCCACACGGTCGCGCACTACTCCTTCTTCCCCAACCGCCCCCGCTGGCCGCCGGGGAAGAGCCAGCTCACCTACGCGTTCGCGCCGGAGAATCAGCTCTCCGACGTGGTGAAAACAATCTTCGTCCGCGCGTTCGAGCGGTGGTCGGAGGTGACGCCGCTGACTTTCACGGAGGCGGCGTCGTTCAACCGCGCGGATCTCCGGATCGGATTCTTCAGCGGCGACCACGGCGACGGCGAGCCGTTCGACGGCGTGCTGGGGACGCTGGCGCACGCGTTCTCGCCGCCGGTTGGGAGGCTGCACTTCGACGGCGAGGAGAATTGGGTGACCGACGGCGATTTTATCAACGGATCGCCGATGTCGGCGGTGGATCTGGAGTCGGTTGCGGTTCATGAAATTGGGCATTTGCTCGGGTTAGGGCACAGTTCGGTTGAGGATGCGATCATGTACCCGACTATTTCGTCGGGCACCAGGAAAGTGGAGCTCGCAAATGATGATATTATGGGGATCCAAGAGCTCTACGGGTCTAACCCGAACTATAACGGGTCGGGTGTTGCGTTGAATCCTTTGACTCCAAGAGGAGAGAGGGATACGAGCGGGGCTCCAATGGATGGATCCATATTGCTTGTTGGATTGTTATCACTATTATCATTATTGTTTCTTGTCTAGACTTTTTTGGATATTCTTTCTTTTATTCATTTTTATACTTATGTTATGTACTTGTTAGACGTAAATATTTGGTATCTATACTATACTTTATTACTTATAGACGCCTGAGTTTTCTTTTTCGTTTCTTTTAATTTGAGGATATAGCATGTACAGATTATGATCGTGTATTGTTAGGTCAGTGACTCGGTGGAATAAAGTTTCGATATTTTTTCACTTCGAATCGCCAAATATTCTAGTTTCTTTATTCAGTGGATCATGATTTTGATCTTAGCTTAATGTGGTGGGTTTCTCTTCGTCGTGAAAAGAAATATTTCTTTTAGAAAAACAAGAAGAAGAAAAGGTATGCTTATAGGGGAAAGACCAAATCAACCAATCTCATTTCGCGTCAATGCTTATAGTTTTTGTAAATAAGTCTGTGTTCTCGAGATTATTATTTTGTTAACAATAAACACTTTATTATAATTATCTTTTTCGTTTTATTCTCATGCTAGTATTGACATTCTTTGCGGATATTAATTGTTTAGTAGCGTTGATTCAACTTCTCCATGTCATTCCATTTGGTAGTTTAGGAATTAAGAATGCGATTCATATTATGTTTTGTAGTTTATTAACTCAAATTGAGGATTAAATTAAAGAACCATTTTTCAATAACAAATACTCATCCTGAATCTTTATTCTTTAGCTTTATTATTCAAATAAAACACCCTCCTGCTTGTTGTCTAAGCATTAAAGTTGATACATCTGCACTTTACAAAGAAAATAAAAATAAAACAAACAAATGGATATAATAATAGTGAATTATAAAGCTGAAATTGATATTGATTATGTGATAAGAATTTCGTTACCACAATTGTATTAGATAGAAAGTGTTGCCAAGGCCCAGTAGTGTATTGTAATCTTCACGTTCTTTTGTTGGAATTTAGAGGGCTATAAATAATGGGCCTAACCTTATGCGTTTTGATGCAAATCTTATGAGACGTTCTTAAAAAAATCCCCAATTTATTTTTTTAAAAGAACCGTCATTAGAGTCTCATACTCTCATTATACTAGGATCAAATTATTAGTTGATACAAACATCCATACATTTGTTATAAGAATAAAGTGGATTTAGTTCAGGCAAGAGTATTAGAAGATTTGACACCATTTTTTGAGTCTATCTAATAATCAAAATGGTAATTCCGATTCTAATTTGCATATTGGCCCATTTCATATTCCGTAGCTTCAAAATAAAACTCAGAATACACAAATTTGTCTAAAGTGTTAGTGAAAACACAAAATGAATTATAAACAAATACTAATATTAACACATACTATATGTTAGGGGTGCCTAAAGGCTACAGCATATTAAGAGGAGTCGAAGTTGAGAGTCAATCCATGCATGATCTCTTCTGTAGAAAATATTAGAAATACAATTGCCTTATAAAATTAACAATTACTCCCAGTATTTTATTTCCAGTCCCATCAACATATGTTGTATTTTTATTTTATTTTAATATTGACTAATTTGTACTAATATGATTAAAGTTTTATAAGATTTGGCTAATTCATATTATAACGAATATGATGGAAATAGTATATATAGGTTAAAATATTATTTGAGCATACAATAGCTATATCTTTTTTGGACTATTCCAAAAATAATGGAGTAACCATATGCATGTGCATATGTTTAAGCAGTCATAATGACTACGGTCTATAGCAAGTCCTGTCATTTTTTAGAGTTTAGGCAGTACTTACTACTTAATACGAAAAATACTGATTTGATTTGTCTGTTAGTTCAACCATAGTTTCAAATTATGCGTTGACAAAACTGCTTAGATAATTAATTAACAAGTGGACCACTCCAACTGTCCCGATAATGAAAGCTGATGTGAGTGTAGACTTATTTTCCGTGGATATAGGCCTAGCTCGTATTAGTATTATTATTAGTATCCAAAAAGGATTTAATTATTTAATTCCTTAATATACAACAAAAAAGTTAGTATAATAAAATAATTAAATTATAACAACGACAAAGTTTATATATATAAGCTATAAATTCGTAGATTAACTAAAATCTAATGACATGTGTCAACCGCATTAGTCATTACAGTATACTCTTAATCTATTTATTTATTGAGAACCTTCCAATAAAATTTGGAGACAAACAACTAACAAATATACCAACATATTCCGAAAATTTTATAGACAAAAGATAAAAATAAATAAAACTTTTGGCATAAATCAATATTGTCGCAATCAAACATGAAAATATGTAGAAAAACAAAATAGATAAAAAGTTTCATGCTTCCACTTGCGTCCGGATTAATGGTACGGAAATTACAACATCTTAACGTCGAAAAAGATTGCTAAATCACTCATTCTTTTTTTATTTTCTTCTGCTAAATTCAAAAAGTAAAACGGAAAAAGATAACGAAAAGAAAAAAGTATGGGCTGCCTGCTTTACTTGACTATTCTCTACTTATTTTTTTCTCTAGGGCTCCTTTTCAAACTGTATTATTCGTTCTCTTGTTATGGAATATAAACTACAAATATCATGTTAATGTTAAAGTGATGTTGTCTTTCCCCTCTTTAGGTCTTAGCTGATAAAATGCAACTTGATTTAGTATTTATCATTACGAGTTTTAATTAATATGTGGACGAGATAGAAACATAAACTATCTCTCATATTACGAGGTGAAAATTTTGCCAGCGCAACATGAAAGTGTAACATGTATGATGAATGAGAATGATATACCTTTGGACATATATTAGTGAAGGAAATTTGTAAAGTTTGGTGTGCAAGTTGCGCCGCGCGAGCCAACCTCATCTAATCTATTACTAATCCTATGCACATTCAATTTTTCTCCTTTTTGGGTAATTTTTTCTTGATTGGAAACGTTGCGCCAAATATGGAGAATTTTCTGACCGCTGCCACATCATGATTCTCATCCAAGGCCCAAAATTATTAGGTTCTCAGGGAAAATCCAACCATACTACGTGGGTGTAACTATCCGAATTCATTCGATATGCAATCCGTGACATGTCACAACATTTTGTATGGGAAGTGATTTTTTTTCAAATTTTAGTCAGTCCAATTGTCATGTATCGTTACATGTATATGTATGTTAGATGCTTCGTATTAAGTTTTCATAAAATGTATGAATTGGCTTATTAGTCATTGCAAATAGTTAATTAAGCTAGAGATACATATAAAGGAGGAATATGCTACTTATCATTTATTATTTGTGAGCATATGATCATTCTATTTCTTCTGTTATATTATATCATTGCGTACGTACGACCGAGATCATGATATTTAAATTTAAAATAATTGAATTCATATATCATGATCTCGGTCGTATATACTTAAGATGTTTACAAATTACGTATATCTAGCTTATAAATATTATTTATACACGCATCACGGCATATATATGTTTACGCGTTGTGGTAAATAAGATAAATTTTGGTTGGAGTGAAAATGAAATCTGGAAATTCGGAAAAGTGAGGTTCCGGGGCACTTCGCAAATTGGAGTGGAAATAGTTGGCATTTCGTGTCTTTGCATCTAATATACACTTTATTTACTAGCTGGTCCAGACCACAAGTGCCCTAAAATCATTGCATACTTGTACACATTATAAATAATCTGACAAAAACATTTCATAACCGACACACTATATTTTTTAAACCAAACTATATAAAATCAATACAATATAAATCTTTCATACAAAAACAATAGTACTATTAAAATGGGAAACGGTGGGGGTCACAGAATTAAACATCCCCACACTAGCACAATTAGAGATCTAGTTCGAGTTTTCTTTTTTCATTATAATTAATTTTTATTTTTGAAAACCGACTAAAATGTGTCAAATTTTGTTCACCTAAGCCCAATAAAACTAACAAGAACTGCGAAGAAATTAGTTAATTACCTCATCCTTTTATAATGCAAAGGTATGTTCTGAGAAGAGAGCTAGCGACATGGTCTATTACATTCTTTCATTCGCCAACCTTAGTACGTATCACCACATATTAGAAATCTTCTTATTTTGTTGATAGAATACATCAATTATGATGATATACAGTTGGAGACGTGACCACTATAAATTAATTATTAATGAAAATGTCTCATTTGCAATTTTAAAGAATCAAAACTTAAATCACATCATATCTCATCGATGCGAAATTAATAATAAAAAACGGTGAAAACATAAATGACGGCTTTTAATATCTTTGCCTCAATGGGATCCAGCGAATTAATGGAAGTCTCTCAAAAGAGCAAGTGGTCCATGAAAATGATATGTGGAAATTCCTAATTAACAAGATTCAATTTTATTTTTATTTTTTATGAAAGAAGATTAAAATGTGGGTGGCCCAAAATCTGACTTCATTCCAAACACAAACTGACGGCACTCTCTCACTATCCGACATGGTTCCTCTCGTAAATTATTTCCATTATCCAATTTGGTTCCAACTGGCCGCTAATGTGCGCGGTTTTCCTATTGTGACATGTATTGCATCATTTATTTTCTTTTTACTAGCTTGTATAGTTGTGTTAATATATTTAAATTGTGATACTTGTGTAAATGATATGGACGGAAAATACACATACAGTCGAATCATAAAAGGATTTCGTCATTTCGTGTGTGACCAATCCAGGTAATGCTATTATTCGGAGCCCTTTTCTATATAATAATAATAATAATAATAATAATAATAATAATAATAATAATAATAATAATAATAATAATAATAATAATA
>JAYJMF010000056.1:1337430-1354975 GCA_036873715.1 Salvia sclarea
ATTTTGGGATGGGCTTTAGGCCCAAGCCCTTTAATAATGGGCTAGGTCATAATCTTCTTGATTTATTTCCTTTTTTTTGTGGCTTTTCTCATATGGTAACTTTATCCATATAATTAAATATCAAAAATATATATAATTTGGAATTATATTTTATTCCAATAAAAGGAACCTCCAAAATCAAATTCAAAGTCAAGAAAAATTTGAGAAAAATCAAACTGATATTTTTGCACATCGTATATACACATTGACGTACATAATTGTTTGATGCATTCATCTATTCATTAATTTACCTTCATATGATGTGAATATTTGATTTGATGTAGTCAGTTGTGAAGCTATGCCTACTTATTCAAGAACGTAGCATATCTCATTTGTTCATATGATTCAATTAATTTTCACACTATCGGGAGAGGTAAGTGCGTGTAATGTCGTCTATTCTTAAACAAGCTCACGTTTAGTTTTTTTTCATCATTCGAGACGACGAAGAAAAGAAGACTTGGAGACACATTAAATTAGTATAGTTATATTGTGGATTATGAAGAAAGCCAATAAAGAGGGTGAGCGAAATTTGGGATTCCAGTCAAAGTTGTTTTGAACACCACCAACTTCTGCAGTTCGCCTTTGATTTAAAGATAGCGCCCAATACCACCCATATATATCATTCTTGAGATAGACGATGAAAAAATATTATTTGAAATCCATACATTGGTATTATTGAGTTATACTTTTTTTTTTTTCAAATTGTACTTAGGATAAGCTTGTGTTGGTTTTATAAATAAATATGTAATATAGTTTCTGCAGGGCAAGCATGAATAGTGTAAATAATTAGTGGCTTGATATTGCAACAACTGAAAATCAAAATGCCAATTTGACTGGCTACTACACCTTTTTTTGGTTTTTTGCCTTAATTACATCAAATTATTGTCGGGGCATTCTTATTTTATTCTAATTTTACCTTATTGAGATCGATAATTTAATTCATAGGAGATAACTTCGATATATTTTGAATTCTATCATAAGTGATTTTTTAACATTAGCTTTCAAGTTCTATAGGAGTATATATGATTAATTGAATAGAAGATTAATTGAATAGAATAATTGATACATTATCTTGTGATATTAGAAGTTACTTATATACACATGTCATGTCATTACTTAAGTTTTTTATAAAAGTTTTGCTATTTAATTATCAACAAACTCTCAATTATATAATGATTAAGAAAAGTTATCAGTCAATAAAATTAACAAGTAAACTTCATAACATATCCTATATATATAGATTGATACGATTTACGGGTTACTACAATATAATCAACAAGTTCTTATCAAATTTGGGCATGCTCTGATATCATATATTAAAAATTTTGAGTTGACAAATTAATCGTAGGTGAATTCAACATGCCATAATACATCGAGGTTTCAACACGCCCCTACATATATAGATTGATATGATTTACGAGTTACTACAATATGATCAACAAATTCTTATCAAATTTGGCCGAACATGCTCTGATATCATATTAAAAAAAACTCGAACATATATATCCTTTATATGCACTAAATCTTAAATGTACAAATTAATTCAAAATAAATTTTATCCGAAAATTAAAAAAAATATTACCCGTACATCACACGGTCACAATACTAATTACAACCCTAATATAATATAATGAAATGTATTATACACATCTTGTTGAAGGCAAAATTTATCAATTTATACATGTTAATATTATAACATGAACGCACGTGCACTGCTTAATTGTGTTTTGTCTTTTTTATACATAGAGATATTGAATAGAGTAGTAGCATCATGGGATGTGTAGCGAAATAATTGTTGAACTCAATATAGAAACCTCGAATAAATATAATCTACTTCTTCGTAACTTTGCGAAAGTGTCATTAATCACGATGTGTTTACGTCTAATCACCGCTAAATTAGGTTTCATATTTTCTTCTTGTAGCCAATTTCAATTTTTTATCTAAAGCATACCATTTGATTCGAAATATGCGTAATATTTGACAGTTTGCCAACTTATTACAATTTAAACATCTTGTATAGTTGTATGCACATCGAATAATATGCATAGTATAATACACGAACACACACAACACACTTCTGCTAGAAATGTAGTAAAACTTGTCGGGCAATTACAATGAACAGAAATATAGAGGATTGAGAGTTACACGGAAATAACACAGAATAGAAATAAACAACGAAACTAACAAAACCGTATAAGACTAATGCCTAGTCGAGGAAGGCCTCTATCCGCAAGACGAGATACGCCCCGGTAGTGCTCTCGGTTCTGACGTATCGTCTCCAAAGATAAAACGGCAACGTCTCGTAGGTAGCAACACCGCAAACCAAACGAGCTCCGGCGAACTGGAACGAGGCAAGGACAAAGCTTCGACTAGAATGCTATGTATGTATGCAGAGAGAGCTTGTGAATGCTTGATGTTCGTGTATCTGATGCAAATGACATGCAGCCTATTTATAGGCACAACCCACCTACAGGAGCCTGTTGGAGTCTACACAGCATCAATGCAGCTTGAATGCTGCAGGTGGAGGTTATGGAATTTGAATGGTCAGCCCATTCAAATCTCACCATCATGGCTGATGTAACAGCCAGGAGTTACCAGCGGTTTCAGCTGAGGCTTGAAGACGAGACACACCTGGACGTGCTCGTGCTCGCTGACCGCTTCGAGAGACGTACCTGGACGTCCTCCACGTGCACATACGAGCCCAACGGAATTGGGCTCCGTCTGTTGGCTTTGGTGATTGGATCCACTCATTTGAGCCCCAAATAAATGGTGGTCAAAAAGAACTATAGGCTGGGCCCGAACCAAGCCCAAGCCCAAGCCCAAGCCCACGACCAAGCCCAAAGAACAGCCCAAAGACCAATTGCCAAGATCCAGGTCTGGGCCGGGCCTGGCCAGGCCACCGGTACCGGCCGTGGCGAGGCGGGCGGCGCGCGTGTAGGCTTGACAGCCCATCACTTGTGCACATAATTATATCATGTATAAATGATCTCACTTATATAATTGATTAATAACTACACATTAATCAATGTGGGATAAGTATTAATCATTTCATACTTATCTCTTTAATCTCCATAACTCCATATTAAATGACAATTTTTAATTCACTATTTCTCACTCACGGGAATCGATTTTGAGAAAGCGAATACACTACGTTTATCTACGCAAAACGTAGATCGAGAATATTTAATTTAACTTCAATTAAATTAAATTCCACATCATTTAATTATTTAGTCAAAATCTTTTTACCATGCTTATATCATAAGCGATTCCAATAGAAGCATCAAAAGTCATCCATCGGTTGCTTCTATTCCCAACATTGGAATGAAAGAAAGAAATTGTTGCGTCGATAAGTAAGAAACGAATTTCACCCTTTATTTAAATCCAATTTACGTACCCTTTATAGTTTATTCAACCCCAAACAATTAAAACCCGTCCCTCGCTCATTTTCTTCACCCGATGGCTCCCCAACTAAACAACGAGGTTGAGAAGCCAAAAAATGTAGATGAAGACGTGAGAGAAACCATCTCCGCCCTAACCCACCGCCTCGGCGCCATCCGACGCTCCGAGAAAGCGGAGACCTGGAGCTCTTATAATAATGAAGCCGAAGAAGAAGAAGAAGTAAGCATCATCACCCTGGCCGGAACCAACGTCGGAGCCACCATGCGTGGCGCCATAGACGACAAGGCCGCGGCTGAGGAGGATGACTCCGCCGCCTCCTACGCCGTCAACAGCAACTTCCAAGCCGCCAACAACTCCGTCATGCTCGGTGGCAGTTTCGAGACCAACGACCCCGGCGTTCATTTGGACATCACCGACGACAACGACGCCGTCGCAAAGAGGTCGAGGAAGGGCCGGAGAGGGCCCCACCGTCACGTCGAACGCCCCGACGACGTTAGTGACGCTGATGCTCACGAAGATTAAGAGATATCATCACCATGTTCATATGCTAGCTATTATAACATACTTAATTATTTTTACTGTTTTCTTTTTTCATGAATAGTTTTTATAAAGTTTATTAATATGAATTGAAATAATTGTCCGGAATTATTATTTATAATTAAAAAGTACACCATCATCAGGGACCTAATTGATTTGTAGTTCCTTATTGTTGTGTTGTTATTTCGGGACTATGCGTGTATAATGCAGTCAATTATTAATTTATTTGTCTGAAAAAAAAAATGATATTATCTTCTCGATTTTTCATGTTGTGATTGTCGAAAATTCCATGTGATATGCAATGAAGACCTATTAATAAGGATTCTTTGTTGGAATTTCTTATAATGAATACCTTGAAAATAAGGATTCATTAATGCATAGCCACATCATTGCGGTATACTCGACGACATTGAATTTAATTTATTTCATCGTACTATATATTTGATGACATAAGTTTTTTCTTATCCAAGTATTGCATTATAATTGTTCGTGGTTTTAGTGGGTCGGATTCTATTAGGATTACTCCCGAAAATAGGATAAAATCATAACATTATTATTAAAAAAAGCATTATATCGTAAGTAAAAAAGCATAACAAATGATTAAAATATTAAATAATACATGAAAAAACATTGTCATTTAAAAGCATTATGTAATACACACAAAAACATTTTAAATTTGGAGATTCAATCTTGACCGTCTATCAATCAAGATCAATTGATCAGATTGGATCTTAGATTCTATTTTCAGGAGGGATCCTAAATGATCATCTCCCTAATTTTAGTTACTTGTGAAGTAATATACTACATAAAAGTATACTAATCCTTATTTTGAGAAATCTTTTCACTTTAATTTGAACGGATGCGGATGCTAATTAAAGAATTAAAATTTAAAATGAAATATATAAAGTGTATCTTATTTAATCAGTCCTCATTGGGTTAAGAGAGACTTCTATAAAAACCTTTAGTAAATAAGTAAGGGTATGGAATTGAATTATTGTATAGCAAATACTGCATATCTGGAGGTGTTTGATTTGTTTGATTAGGCTTGATTGATAAAATAATCAAGCATAATCACACGTTTGATTTGCATAATTGAGTTCACGATAAATTATTTAGTCCGTATGTAATTATCCATTTGCTTGATTATTAATCACGCCGAATTTGAGTTGATTATTAATCAAATCTTCAATCCATAATACAATATTTTGGTCATAATCATATAATTTATCATACCTCACAATCAAACAATCCAAACACATGATTAATAATTGAAATAATTCAATCATTATTTATTCTATCAATCTAATCTATCCCATCAACCAAACTAAATGTCCCATTTGAATTAAAAATAGACAGAAATACGTGGTTAGTTATAAAAATGAAGAAACATAAAAATTTACAATTGAAACCGCTCCCTAGTTTGTAATGAGATGAGATATTGACCATATTAGCAAATGCGTGGGCTCATGAAAACGATTTGTAGATGGTTGTGGTTAGCCTTAGCATGTTATCTAATGCACACGCTTGCCGACATCCAAAGATACGATCAAGCTAATTCGCCACAAAATTATGAAGCCCGCTAACATTTTATTTGCTAAATTTGTTACTAATTGTGATTAACTTGAGATGCAATTAATATACCCATTTTTATATGTATATATACACATACATTCACATATAAACATAATATTGCATTCGACATAATAGTTAATTCAACTATTAATTAATAATTGAATCCATAAAGAAGTAATACCTCGTCTCATAACTCATGGCATTTGTCAGCCATTAATTCTAGTAAAGAATCACAAATTCGATTATTGTAAGAGTCTCAACTCTCAAATATATATATGACTAACGACTGTATTCTGTATTACATGTTAATGTCGTATACTCCATTTTCTAATTTGCCCAAGTATTTTTTTTAGGGTCATGTAGGATGATGCATGCTTAATTTAATTTTTTTTACTTGATGAATGGGAAGTATTTAAGTATTTTGCTTCCGTGACTAATGAAGAGTATTAATCTCTTAAATCTAGCTATACATGCATTATGGTAATATTCTCATCATAAGTTAAAATAAATGTCCTCAAGGATGAATGTGTAAATAGCATTACTAGTACCCAAAACGTATATGAGGCTGTAAATGACTCCCATTAGCATGCATGTGGTCCTCATAAACTCTAATTGGGACAAACCACATCAAGAGAAACAATGAAACACAAATAAAAGATTAATTCTCCCCCATCCCCATCTATACGCTATATAAATAATGATATATAGCTCATTCTCATACTAACCCAACTATACTTTTTTGTACAGTTACAATGAATCAACAATTACAGTACTAATGTACTCGTTTCGTGCATTCTTAATTACACTTAAAACACATTTAGTTTTTCTTTTTCTCCCACTCCATTCTTCTCAATATATATATACCATTTCTACTTCTCATTATTAGCTAATTACGAAGAATACATCAGTAAATAACAGAGTAAATTATATCATAGCTAAAAAGAAAGGAATGTAAAAGAATATAAAGCAGACAGACTTGGCGTATAGCAACTTTACAAAAACATATACAAACTTTACAGATTAGTACAAAATGAAGAAACAAAAAACATATAGCTGAAAACAGAGGAAAAGAAATTAAAAGGAAATACTAAAATATAAGGATGGAATCGTATCGACAAAAAATTAAAAAAATATTAGCCATTACAATCTATCTATATATCCGACGCAAACAGGAGAGACTCTAAACCCAAACACACAAGGAAACTCACAGTTTATACCCTAGCACACAACCTCCGCCGCCTACATTTTCCGGGGTAAATTCCGATGAATATCCGGCAATAATCGAAGCCGAATTTTTTAGCTGGAATGATCAGAAGAGATTAACGGCCGATCGTTGGTGGTCGCATTCGCCATGTCGTTATCGTGCTCCGACTGCTTCTCCGACCTTCTCTGCGGCGAGGACTCCAGTATCATCTTCACCGCCGGCGTCGATGACTTGCCGGAATATTCATCGGACATTGAGTCCCGCCCGCCGGACTTCGAGGAATCCATCGCCGGACTTTTAGAAGACGAGAGAGATCTCGCCGGAGTTAACTCACCTCTCTCTCATCAATCGATCGATGCTTCTACAAGGGCGGAATCCGTTGCATGGATTCTCAAGGTATTTTCCTAATTCCAGACTCCGTTTCTTTGGTCTTCACTATCATGCGCAGGTGGCGAACCGTCGCTTGATTCGCTCAAACAGCCGATCGAAAATTAGAATGGAGTTTCTAGAATACGCTTGTGGCGCACAGTATTTGCCGATATTTCTGTATTGGATTTGGAAGTGTGCTAATACTTCACGCATTGAGGAGACTGGCTGCACAGTTTAGCTGGTTGTGGTTAGAGATGGTAGAATACGCCGGCGCGTAGGGAGAAGTCGGCGGAGTATTCGAGAACGCGATGAAACAGTGACTACCGGCGCATTTTATTGTGAGTTGACTGGTGAGTTTTTTGCTTTGCTGCAGGTACAACGGTATTACGGTTTCCAGCCATTAACGGCGTATCTGTCCGTGAATTATTTCGATCGTTTTCTTTACTCCCATCATTTGCCGGTAAGACCCCGTCACCGTCAAATACACTCTTTTCTTCTCTTCTCTTTCCTTTCCTTTTTTGAGTTGGCAATTACACTACTTAATGAAATGGATATTATCTTTAATATTCATTGAAATCACAATCTGGTGTTCTTCACTAGTCCAACAATTAATACTGATCTATCAATTTATCAACTGGCCATTTAATCTGGACAGTGGAATTCGTTAAAGTCTTTTCAACAAAATCTTCTTCATCTGCCACTTTGGTCAAAATCACCATTCACCAATCTCGAAATTCACATCCATTACTATTAGTTCAGTAATTAGTATGAATAGATAATATTGACTTTTGTTTCCTTCTAAAAAAATAAATATTGACTTTTAATACCAATTTGACAATGACCTGGAAATAGGGAATCCTTTACTCAATATAAAAATGATATCGGGTAGATTTGAAAATTAAATAATAAACTCCATGATTTTGATGTAAAATTTATGAAATACAGGTTTTATTGGTAATGCATCAAGATAGGGACATCATTATAAAGTACATACTATATATCATTTGTGTCTTTTTGGTTAAATCCATGTATATACCTATATATAAATATTATTATTTGTCCCACCACTCAGTGTCCACTAATTAAATTAACACTATACCGATTGGTGAGTGTCACACGTATAGACTACATTGCAAGAAAGGGCGATTTCATTAATTAAAGGCAATTAGTTCCGCTTCCTCCCCAATTAAACACCATAAATAACATTAATTAATTTGATCTAATCTACCAATAAGTACTGTTCATGGGGCACCCTTTCCCTAACACATTACTATTATTTGATGACTTGGATGAGATTATGCAGTATGTGAATGATGACTCAATATTAAGCATGCTTGTTATTCATAATTAATAAGCCAAATTATCTTCTCCATAATTTAATAAGGATTGGTCCATTTGTCCCCTGGTGGTCTATAACAACCTCGGAATTAATGCATCGTATTGGGCTGGGCACCTTTTTTAATTGTATTAGTTTTTGTGAATCACACCTAATATCTTACTATATTATTTTTGGTTTATTTTGCATGCTAATCAATATTCCATTACAATAATCGCAGAAAATGAACGGATGGCCGTTGCAACTGTTGTCTGTTGCATGTTTGTCATTAGCTGCTAAGATGGAGGAACCTCTTGTTCCTTCTCTTTTGGATCTCCAGGTATCTAATATTTTTAATATAATTGAGTATTTTTTTTTTTTACTTACAAATTAATAATTCTTGATTTATAGGTTGAAAGTGCGAAATTCGTCTTCGAGCCAAAAAATATCCAAAGAATGGAGCTTCTGGTGCTAAGAGTCTTGGACTGGAGACTTCGATCAATTTCTCCATTTTGCTATTTAAACTTTTTTGCGGACAAAATTGACCCGACTGCGACATATACCGGCTTCCTTGCATCAAGGGCAAAAGAAATTATTCTCTCAACAATGCAAGGTATTGTATAATCAAAATCTTCATAATCAACTACATGAATTTTTTACTTTTATGCACACATATATTATTTAATATATATAAAACTAGATGTGTATGATGCATGCGTGGTCATATGTACATTAAATGCGTGGCTCACATCAATATTCGTGTTTTTTTTAAGCACGGAAAAGAAACTTAAATCTTGACTTAATGAAATAGCTGATTAATTGTTTATGAAACAGAGGCGAGCTTCCTTGAGTATCGGCCATCATGCATTGGTGTTGCAGCCATGATTTGCGCAGCAAATGATCTACCCAAATTCTCTTTGATCAGCGCTCAACATGCCGAATCATGGAGTGATGGACTTGACAAAGTAAGAAAAGATTAATTGGTAGTAATGTATTTTCCAAGGGATAGAGGGGGAAATTAAAATTAAATTATAATAATAAAAAAACTAATTTTGTAGGAGAGCATCACGAGATGCCACGAATTGATTAGAAAAAAGGCGGGAAAGGAGAGGCCTCGGAAGCAACCAAAGGTGTTACCGCAGCTGCGGGTGATGACGAGGCGGGGGAGCGTGTCGTCCTCTAGTGACACGTCGTCATCAGCCTCGTCGTCTTCGTCCACGTCACCCTATAAAAGGAGGAGATTGAATAACAAGAGCGTGGATGTCTGATTAAGAAAAACAATGGGGAAACGACTAAAATAATAATAATGGTGGCCCAAGGTTTGTCTAGAATTAAATCCTCAGTTATTTTAATTTCCTGGGGTTGGGACTGGGAGATGTGATTGTAGATAATTAAGAAGCGGTAGGTTTAATGCATGTATGCACAAGAGAGAGATTTCATTGTGACCCATTTCTTTAGTGGGACTGGGAATTGCTACTATATATCTCGCAGATTCCCAAGGGGAAGGGGGTTTGGTACATAGTAATAGTATAATTTTGTGTGTGAGAAAGTGAAGAAAATAATAATTTAGTTGGTTGTGGGACTGGGGGCGTGTGAAAGGGAGAAGTGATTTCTATTCAAAGGTTACATCGATTATTCAATGAAGGGGATGTGGGTTTGGTGGGACCCATAATCCAAAGAGTCGGAGAAAATAGTATCATCAATCAAGGCTGCTGCTACTACTGCTACTGCAATGAGAGAGATAGAAGGGCAGAAAAAAGAAGACCACCAAAATGAGGTTTATAGCTCTGTTCTTCATATTTATTTTTTTTGAAAATTTTTCCGGTTTTCTGAGTGATGCTTACACACACGTATGGTGTGTTGTACGCATGTGCATGTGTGCTTTTTTGGCGGGTTATTTCTTTTTTTTTTTTTTTTTTTTTGTCCTAACCATATACTGGACTGAATTTTCCTTCTTGGGCGTAGATCGCACGTGCGTGTGATGGATGTACGCACGTACCTTGAATTCTTTTTTCCTATGTATTTCATGAAGGAGAGAAAACTCTCTTTCTTGATGGCCAATAAGGATGTGGCCTAACCATACAGAGGTCTTTGGGGCCTTTTTTTTTTCTTTTTTTTTTAAATTTTGTGGAATTTGTATCTTTATTTTTTTGGTCGTGGTTGCGTTGCTGCTGTATTGGATGCAATAATGAAAAAATGAAAACATTATTTATATATTTGTGAGTCATCACCTCCAACCCCCACCCAACCGACCTCGACCCATTTATCGGGTGTCTGTGCTAATGCATGTGACTGACAATGAAGATTTTGTAGCTTAGCAATTTGGTTTATCAGTGAGTATGAAAAACTTTTATTGGCTCGCCCCCTCCAAAAAAAAAGAGTATGAAAAAAGTTATATATATATGAATCAGTGGAGTTGATTGTAGATGGAAGGGACTGAGCATTGGTCCCTCCTGCAATAAAAGTCTCATATCCAATCAATGAATATGACTCCTTAACCCCCCCTTCTCGTGACCTTGCCTGCTCCAAACTAAATACATTTTTATTAGTACTCTCTCCGTCTCATTAAACTTGCCACCATTTTTTTATTAGGTTGTTCCAATAGTCTTGGTATATATCCAAAATGGCAAAAAATTTACATATAAAAACATCACTTTCATAATGGGTTCCACCATTTTACACACAAAACTACTATCTTTTTAATTTTCGTGCCCAAAAGCTACAAGCCAAGCCAAGCTTAATGGGACGAAGGGAGTATTAATTAATATAAGAGCAACAGCAGCGACGCCTGCGGTGCCGCGGTCGCTGACCAGCGCCCGCGGGCGTCGCAAAAAAAAATCGCCGTTGGAGCCCTTTGGGGGTTGGCGGGCGCGGGCGGTTGCGCGACCGCCACACGGCGCCACCCCGTGCTGCCACATCAGCATGCCGTTAAATTTTTAAATTTTTCTTTTAAATTTAAATTCAAATTTTCAACTATAATAAATATACTATTTTTCAATTCATTTCATACACCAATTTCTATACTTCTTTATCTCCAATCTTTATTTTCACTTCATTTTTCACTTCATCTCCAATCTTTTTCATTTCAAAAAATGGATCCGAACCAATTGTATTCGATAAATTGTATTGTTATTTTTCAACTATTCAATACAATTTATATATTTTAATTAATTAATTGCATAATTTTAATTTATTTTAAATTAAAAAAATAAACAAAAAGATAAAATAAATGTTAAGCCCTCCAACATGGAGGGCTTCAATGCAGAGCCCGCAGGCTTTGCAATATTTTAATAAAATAATATTATTTTTTGGCCAAAGCCCTCCATGTTGGAGGGCTTGGCTGCTGACACTCTATGCATATGCATGATTGTGCTTAATTAAGCAGAGAAGAGTTTTAATGCTAATTAATTAATTAATGGGAGCAGCGCATATATATGTAAGCGTAAAAAGGAAGTTGTCCCAATCCCCCATATACCCGACATACAATTTGTCGATTTTATTTGGTATTTAAAAAGAGACATGGCTCGTGGCTATATGAATGTGGTCTGTAAAAGGTAATAAGGGGATATTTTAAACCTAAGATCGATAAAATGGTAAGTACCAAAAACTGTGGGAATTCCTCTCCTCCATCAATGTAGCCAACAGCTGGTGTGGGTGGTGCTCCACTTTGCACATAATATAACCACTCTGTCACAAATTTTGTCCGCTACACACTTGAGATTACCTCACTACCATGCCATTTAATTTAATGTTATCATTCAACAGACTAAACATAAGAAAAAGGTTCTAACATCTGGAGATTAATTATTTCTCAGGCCCTTGCTAATACTAGAGTTCATCGTAATTATGTGAGTTATAATAAAAATTATTATAGTTTACGCGTAAAGTTAATGCACTACTGGATTTTGGTAAGATAACACATTGTTCATCAAAGTTATTGCATTGCAGATTATACATTACATATATGTATTAGGTTTATGTGTCAAATGGATTGGTTTTTAGGTTCTTTTATGAAAAAATAGATATTCGAGGCAGGTATGAATCATCCTTAATGTAGTAATTTTATTCTATTCGATCAATAGATCTTGACTTAATGGATAAATATGACGGACCTTTATGATGATGAATAGTACTCCTCTACATATAACAATTCAATTCAATTCGATTCTTGATTTAATGGATTATCTCTTTATTATAAAAACAACTAACAGTACTCTTTTATATTTCTACATATAAATATACTGTGTATTATTGTTCCATATGTTATACATACTTTTTTTAGTATATTATATCGTTCTTTCTTGACCTAATAAGGCAAAAGTGGAGCGGATGAGCAGATCCTGGGGCCATGAGATTAAAAATTTTATGACATTTTGGTAATCGGCAATGATATGGACTCGGCCTATTGAATTTCCACAAAAACTCTGGCCAACTCCTATTAAGAATTTGAATCTAACCATATAGATGTGAAGTGGCTCCCATTAGCATAACTACTGCAAACATTTAATTATATAAAAATGATGGATCACAATGGAAGTAGCAACCCTCTTTTGAATTATTTGTTGTATGCCATACGTGGCATATGACAATAGATTGGATATCAATTTTTAGGCGAAGTCGTATTCCCCCTCTACAAAAGGTTGGTTACATTATATAGTGTTAATATTTAAATACGATCCACCTCTTATAAGCATGACTATTTTATGATCTGACATTCTAAAATAGTAATATAGCCTAACAATTGTTATATTATTATAAATATAGCTCTCAAACCTCATAATTTGATTATATTTGTAATAAAAA
The DNA here is from genome assembly GCA_036873715.1 of Salvia sclarea. Classification (NCBI taxonomy): domain Eukaryota; kingdom Viridiplantae; phylum Streptophyta; class Magnoliopsida; order Lamiales; family Lamiaceae; genus Salvia; species Salvia sclarea. The sequence goes on from JAYJMF010000056.1 coordinate 1,350,669, forward strand.
TCAATTGTTAGACGATGTTTAATTATTTTTTAATATAATACCGTAAATTACTCATATGATAAAAAAATGGACTATATTTGAATATAAATTCTTACGTATAATAGCTTAATTAACTTTGTGGGTTTGTTAGGTAATTAACAACCAAATAGTATAATTAATAATGCAACAGCATTAGCAGCCAGGCCACCATATGGCACGACTAACTACATCAAACAAAAATACTTTATGCGATTGAAGGAAATTAATGAAAAAGAGATAGGAGTAATATATAAGACATGACCAGTGGTGTGCAATAACAGGGGCAGCTTTAACTTTCTTTCATTTTCTCAACATTAATTGAATATAATGGCAAGGGCAAAATCGATATTTTCGGCAACCAATTGGGATTCTTTTCCATGTTGTCGTGTACATATACTAGAATTACCAATTAATGGATAATGTTAATCAGTTAACGTAGTGATAGACAATTAGAAAATTTACAAAAACCTCCATTAATAAATCCATTAATGTAACTGAGGTAATTAAAAAAAGCCATAATTAACTTGTCTAAGTGTTATGATGTGAATAGGCAGTTTGCCTAACGAGGAATGGATATATTCGATGCTAATTGATTCTTTTGGTGTTTGCTAATTCTATCCACAACATGTCGTAAAGTTAATTATATATAATACATGTGTGTATAACATAAACTTCAAAAGATAAAAAAGTTAAAGATGAGCGTCAATATATATAATATTGGCACCTTAGCAAATTTTGTTTAGGATGTGGGGTCGTAAATGATGTAATGTAATGGTCATAAAATGTAAAACTAGGTAAAGTAGATAATTATATTTTGAATGTTCTGCTTCAGCATTAGATTTCCACTAGGAATAGGAAGACGCCCCCTTCCCCTTTATTAAGTGAGAAAAAGCTTCATCAGTTGCATGTTCCACGTTTCCACAAATTCTAACACGATGCTTAAGCTAAAATAGTTATTTTCCTCTCACTTTTCTTTTTCAAAATTTAGTACCCGTGAATATATATCGATAAATCACATGGGTTGTGACTTATGACTAACTAAAATCTTGACTTTGTACAAATTAAACCTAGATCTTGCACTAGCAAGTTAATTAATATATCACATATATTCATGATAGGAGTATTACTTGTGGACCATATAATCTCACAAACTATATCATGCTATATATATTTATGTATCAATCACTATTAATTTATATCCTAGCACCATAGTATATATAGAGATCCTCATACGAGAAGACCCAACAATTAAGGCATGGCAAAGTGGAAAAAGAGGTTTGTATTTTGTAATATGAACAAGAAAAAAATCCCATGTACACTACATTCTATGTTTGAATAGTCGAAGTGAGTATAGATTATATATATGAGTGTGATCTTTAAAGAGAATCCCAAGTGGTCTTTCTCCTAAAAGCCAAAAAAACTTTTCTCTCTCCCCATGAAATGCACCTATTGGAGGGGTATAGAGGAGCGTTCTTCAGTCACTTTCTCCTACTCCTTTTACACCAAATAAATTATTTAAATTCAATTAAACTACAATTTTCAGACTTTTTTAGGCATTTGTGTGACAAAGATAAAAGAGGACCTAAAAATTCAGCTTTATAAACTTTTTATTTTATTTTTTGTGCTAGACTGTTACGTGCTTCTCGTGGGAGGCTTCTATTGGACCTTGAAATGAAGTTTATTTCAAAAGTTGGAATCATTCTAACAATTTCTCTTATTTTTCTCAGATACAGCTGAGATTTTATGCTGAATGCTAGACAGCATAACTTGCATTCTAATGGTCCCCATTTCGAATTCAGTTGTATTTTAGGAAAAATAATAAATAAAAATACCCTTTAATTTTCTTGGAATATCAAACACTTAATTTATCATCGCACTAAATATTTATTTACCTATGTATTAGGAAATGCCAAAGTGTATTCTATCTGTTTTCCAGAGAACATTCAAGTATGTTCTGTATCAGAATTTTGTTATAATATTAATTCGTTATCATAGCATTTGAACTTTGAAGCAATAATATATAAATATAAAGATGCAAAGTTGGATGATTGTGATGTAGAGGTATGTAGATGTAATAAAAAGATGAAGTGCATGATTACATATCGACTGCTCTAGGTATAATGATTCTGCTGTAGAAATTTATGCATCATCATTATTCAGTAGCTTATAAAGTCCATACGCTAATTCATCAATTTCCTTTTTCATCTTTACTCCTATGAAATTTCGTGACAAAATCTTGATTATCCATCTCATACACTAATTCAACTCTCATGTCTTTTTTTAGCTATAGGGTGTCTAGATCTTGTGACAAAATATATGCCATTATATACGATCTTTTGTTTTTATTAGGAATTAATTTCCAACGCAATTAGTTATAAAAAAAGACGCCAAGATTTATTGACAAAAAGCAAAGATCACACGTGAAACTTTGCAAGGGATGTAAGTTTGAACATGATAGGTTTGTTAAAAGATGTGTTTTAATTCTCTCTCTCTAAAAGGGAGAGAAAAAAATTGGCTTTGGATCCCAATTGGAAAGCTAGAAAAGGAGCTGAAAAAAATAAAGAGAGTGGAATAAGAATAGAGGAGGTAGAGAGCTAGTATATATGGCATTGGCATTAATGGAGAGGAGCGTCTGAGAAAATGTGATAGATAGTGGCCTCCAATTCATAAAGAGTGGAGACAAAAGAGTCATCTCTATAATCATCAATATAAACTCATCATATTATTTTTTTATCATTATCTTATTTTTTCCTGTCTTAATCACAAAAAGCAAATAGGAACAATCGCCCGGCTTATTTATAGCTCAAAATTGGCATTTTCTGAGATTTATTATTCTATCTGTGTACTAATTTACTAGCCGAATTGACAAAAGTGGCTTACTTGTTTAAACTCAAATGGTTTTAAATATGAACTATTTTTTAGCTTTCTTTCTTTTTTAGACCCAATCCAGTTTATAAGGGAGGAAAGTGAAGGTAAAGATTGTACTTAATTAGCCGAAAGCTTGGTAAATTTGAACACATTTATCAATTAGCGAAAGTTTAGTTTACCAATAAAGGCCAAATAAATAGGAAAAGGAGTAGCGAAGTACACACAGAGAATGTCAAGATTTGATGCAGTTGAAATAGGGTTTATTTTTTATGTAATTTTTTTCGGATATGATTGATGTTTTTCTTTTTCTTAGTTCATTGTACCTTATAATCTAAAGGTTAAGTTTCCTATTCGAGAATTAATCAATCAACAGGTAGTCTGAATTCGATAGTCTAAGGAGGATTAATTTATTTAGTTAATTAAAATTCATTAGGTGTGAATACTATCAAATCCAAAGTAAACAAGATGAAATAATACATAATAGAACATATTCGCGCGAAAAGTGCAAGACAACTCTGCGGATCACTGTTTCTACTTTCTACAATGAGCACAAATGCATGCGTTTATGCCATTATATACTACTTTTTATATGTATATACCCAATATATATTCATTATGTATACTTATATAATTCAGTTTTACTTCTAAATTTATATAATATACAATGAATGATCACCTAATTTTGTTTCTTCTTTTCTTTCATTTTAAAATCCTTCTACATTTTTCACCTGGGACAATATCAATATGGACTAGAAAATTTGGGTCCATTAATTTGTTAATAGTACATCTTAATTTCTCTTCGTTACTAAAATTATATATATAGAAAAAGTGAAATATTAATTACATCTTAATTACACGTTTTGTTTTATTGGGAATATGCAATGTACTAATTTTCTTAATTAGGAAACAGACATTCACCTCTTTTCCAGTCAATTCTGCACTTTACTGCATGTTTTAGGAGATTAATGGCCACGAAAGAAGCGTTTTTTTTAATACTTCACGCGGATTCTTTTTAGCACGTTTCCGATAATAATGTTAAGTGGAAACAAATACTAGGTTCCAACTCCAAAGACTATATTTTATGCCTGAATTTGTATTCTATATATCTCTATTTTATTTGTTTTGGCTAAATAAAATATTAATTTCTGCGATGCAGTTCTACCCTAGAGATTCTTTCCAACAAAAGTTTAAAAAATACAATGAAGACATTTTTATTTAAATGGTAGTTTCAATTGGAAAAAGTGTGTTGCTTGGGGAAATCTCTTTCTACAGATAATTCGAAAGTAGTTATCTTTCTTTTCTTTTTTTGTTGCGCGACAGACAAATAAATAAGAACAGTTAGTTTATATATATATATATATATATATAGGGATAGGTTCAGGTAGGAAAGGTAAATTTCGTAAGAAATAGGAATGAATCTG
>JAYJMF010000056.1:1402364-1415818 GCA_036873715.1 Salvia sclarea
CTCTTCACCGAATTCACTACACACCGATTTCAAGAATCCCCGCCCGGCACTTCCGCCTCTTCTTCTTCTTCTTCTTCTTCTTCTTCTTCTCTCTCTCTCTGCGATTTCTCATTTAATTTGACCGAAATAGTGTGCTTCTTTCGCCTCATTCTCACAGCTCTCCCTGCTGCATACGTTAAACGACTGAATTGTGTTTCTACCAAACAATTCGTCTACACTCGTCGCTCTCCGTTGTCCGCTTTCACCAAATTGATTGCTTCGCTGCTTAACCTCTTCGCACATCTCACTCAATTCTCGTCCTCTTCAACCCTGCTCTCTTCGATTTTCATATGTACATAGTCGGTGCTGCATTAAGCGCCACAGGAGCTCAACAGCATTTCACTAATGGAAGCTGACGCGAAAGGGGGCGCTAAAATGGCGTTTCAAATAGATCTAAACGAGATGCCAATCTCGTCACCCCGGGAAGCAGCTGACGACGCTGTATTACGGAGCGCCGCTGGTGCTTCCGTCTGTGTGGTGTGCCGGAAAGGGGTTCCGGTCGGGAAGGTTCCCGACAAAGTCACGGGGGAGCTGCGCCAGGAGAGTAAGTGCTTCCGGTGCCTGCTCAGGAACGACACCGCCGGTGGAGGCGACGCCGGGCGTTTCGACATCAATGCATCACCTCCGCGCGAGGTGGAGGACGGCGATGTTGTCACGGTTGTTGCCGGCCGGGATGGGACCGGTGGAGGAAGGTAATTTTTTACTTTACGGTTCACCTCTTTTTTCTTTCTTTGGATTTTTTGAAGTTAATTATTGCCCTTCCTATTGATTATGCAATGCTCGACTTTTAGTTCTTATTCTCTCATGCTGTTAATGGCGCCTTTGAGTGTTTTATGTGCTAGGATTTTGTTTGTCCTATGCTTTACCTTTCCCGTTATTGTTCTCTGGATTAACCCGCATCTTTCTATATAAAGTTTTTATTTTTTGTTTTTCTTATGTACACATATACAAATTGTGGCGATTAAGTATGTGTACTGTGTGGGTTACACATTAGCTGGCATACTTTATGTGCATACTGAGACCTCGCCATATATCACAGATTTTATAAAGCTTGATGCTTTTGAAGTAATGAACATAGCTGAGACGTTAGGCACTGGAGAATGATCATATCTGAAATATCAGATGCTGGAGTAAATGTAAATCCTATGACAGGGAGGACTCAAGTTTTGACATATACGTGAGTAGGGCTGACAATCATCATCCATCCTCTGATCTCATAAAGGAATTTCCATATCCGACTAAGTAACACTTTTAAGAACCTGTTTCGATTCTTCATAACAGTACAAATAATCGAAGTGGATTCTCGTAAACACTTGGCCTCTTTTGATTTTCTTCATATGTTATACTCCCTCCGTACCACTGAAAGTGAGTCGTATTCCTTTTCGGGTCGTCACACCGAAAATGAGGCATTTCCTTTTTGGTACACCTTTATTACTTACATAACTTTAAATAATATATATTCCTATCATCACTTTACACTATTTTTCAACTCTCCTTAATTCTTATGCCGAAAAGAAATGACTCACTTTCGCCGGGACGGATGGAGTAGTATTCAGGCTGAGCCGTTTTCGCTCTATAAAGATTTTGATTTATTTAAATTAAGAATAAGGATAAAAGTCTGCAAAATCTTTGATTTTTTGGCTAATGTTGAGTTACCTCTGGCTCCAAGCTACTTAGGTCAATATAGAGCTCCTTTCTCATCAAGTTTTGGTGGCTATGATGTTATAGTGCTAAAACAAACTAGGCACATTTCAGAAAATTGATGCAAAAAGAGAAACCGTCTTGATTCATATAATTCGTTCCAGTTCAATTAAACCCTAATAGTTGAAGACGAAAACATTAAAAGAGCATACCTCTTATCTATCCGGATCGGTCTTGCAGTTTCCGATGTTATGGACAAGGCACCACGAGGGAGGTAGAATAGATTGTAACGTTTTTGGCCCTGTCCAGATCTCCTATGCATTAATTGTAGCAAGCTTGAGAAAATAATGAGAAAGGAGGTAGAATAGCTCACCTGAATCCAGATCTCCGTTGAAGTTGTAGAAAGGGGTAAGGGAGATATAAGTGGGAGGGTTATGTTTCGGATACTTTGCTATTCGAGTAGTTGTGTTTCGTACTCCCCTCCCCTTTTAAATGGTAGGGTTTTCTGTCATTGCATTTGAAGTTGGGCCACCTTAATAACTTATTGGGCCTAGAACTTTGATTGGGGACTGTGAGGCCAGGATAGCTATTTCTTTTGGGCCTAGCAACATTGATTTAACAATTGTGAAGATACGATTGGAGGCTGAATTTGCTATGTATCCACAGTAGGATACATGCGCGTAGCTCCACCTCGGATAATGCAAGATGTTGGTTTATGATCTTGACAACTATGTAATGCTTGGATAAAACTTTATTTGAAGGTTGTCAGATTAACACATTATTGTTTGAAAAAAGATCTGATGAACCTAACCCATTCAAAAAAATATATATGCAAAGTACAACAGTCTGATAAACAAAATGTGTTTTCATACAATTTTGTGATTGATTCTTCCCTTTAGCTTCTAATTTTCCAGATTGTATGCATCATTCAGCTGCTGAAGTCCTCTGCTACATGTGTATCTTGTATTTTCTTATGTGATTTATGAATCTCACATGGAGCAAAATATAGCTACACACCGTTTTAGGATATAAAGTTTTTTTTGGACTAACTGAAACATCATCATTGAATGACATGTACACCTGATTGCTAAGATATCTTTGAATTTTGTTGTTTAGTTCATCGTGCACATGATTGACTTCTGAGTTGCATAGTTCTCACTGGTTCCATCTTTTGTTTATGTTGGTGTGTCTGCAGCAAGAGTCCATAACTCGCCCAAATTTTGTGTCAGTCTGAGTCATGCTAGGCCACAACTATTTGCCAATTAGCTACACATGCATTCACTCGAGAATATACTTTTTTGCTTCAACATACCTCTTATTGGTTCCCACGTGTGAATCTCTCAAAATGCCTTCTTTATATAAAGAAAAGAATTAATGTATCCCTAACCAAGGATTTGTTTGATTAAATAACTTTCTGATTTCATGAAAGGCTACGGTTATTTGTTATGTAAACAGGCATCCTTGCCATGTGAATATGAGCTGTTTATGCCAAGAAACCTCCCAACTACTAACATAGGATTATTTTTCCTTACTTCTTCTATGTATCCATGTTTACATTATGTCAATCTTCATTTTCATCTTGATTTAATTGATAAATTTCGTGGAAGTAAGATCTTTCTGTGTTTATTCACTTATTTGCACTTGTCATGGACAATGTACTTCTTTTGTCTATGTTTGATTTCTGAGCACCAACAAAGTGTGAGGATTATACTAGTGTTTGGGAAAAAAAGACTCATAATTGTTTCTTCCTTGTCTAGTCATTAGATATTAAATATGTTAATATGTCAAATGAGGCCAAAAAAAGAGATTGTGCTCTGAAAATCTACTGATATATGTTTCATTATGGAAACAACTTTATTTCTGAACCTTATTCACATATAAAGCGCAATCTTAGTCTTGAAAAATTATTCTATTACGAGGTGCTTGGTATGATGGAATGGAGGAGGGGATGGAATGGTCATTCCAATCCTTACTATATTAGTCAAAGTCATTCCTTCCTCAACCCATGGTATTAGCCATTCCATTCCTACCTCCATTTCATTGCCCCCTTCATTCCTTTCCTTTTCATTTTATTCCATCATTCCAAGCACCTCCATAGAGTAGCATCTGGAGTCTGAAAACTTTTATGTCCTTCTCCCTTTCTATACGTCTACTTTTTCTTTGTCTGTTACTATATTGCATTTATTGAATGGAATTGGTCTTATATTTCTGATTCGTTCTTGTTTTGGTAGATATACATGATTAAAGGCTTGATAAACTACTATTGTTTAGAAAACTCCGTCTCCGTCTCCATTTCCAAAATCATTTTCTTAGTGTTAGGCCAATCTAGTTGAACCACACAAAATTTGATCTGTTTCTCCTCCTCGAGACTCCTTTTCTGTTTCTGCAGCCCAAATGCTTTTCCTGTAAAACTTTTATCAATTCATGTAATTCCAATCTGCAGAGTACAGGCTTATGTCCATTCTTCTTTCTATAGCCATCATGTGATTACAAGAAAATTAAATCCTATGCTGGATGGTATTGGGCATGATCTTCCAAAGACGTCCATTGCAGTAGATTCTGCATATTCTGGATTTCGCGATGCATTGCTACAAAAAGTGCATTCTGGTGGAAACATAGGTACAATTAATAAAGAATCTATACTTGCTGCTCGGCTTCGGGCTAGTCATGCTCCACTGGAGTTTCCTCCTACGAGTCCAAATGTGTTGTATCTACAAACCCTTAGAGAATATATCACTGAAAGATCGGGTACTTTGGGAGAAGGTTGGCGTGTTGAATTTGAATTTTGTGACAAAAACTATAAAACCTCTGCTGTTTATATTGCACCTGATGGCAGTAGGTTCAGATCTATGGAAGATGTTGCTTTCCACTTCGGGCTGTCGTCACGCTATCACTATTTGGAGAATGATAATGTAAGTACTGAGTCCGCCTCCATTCGGAGTGGGACAATGAAGAAGGAATCACCAGATATTATGACCGCGCAAATCTCCAAACAAAGGCAGAAGACGTCAAGGGCCAGCAAGAACCAGAATTTGTTGTCCAGCTTAGGGGTGAAAAGCTGTCCTGACATTATGTATAACAAGAGTATAAGAGAATTGGGCTCTTCAGAACATGGTGGTCTTCATGATAGTATCCATGTAAGTACTCCAACTACAGTTTTAACTTATTAAAAAAATTCTCTTAATCTTGCTTGCCTGTGATTGCTATCTTCACTATTTATGATTAAAAATCAATTCAAATGTCATGAGCACCAACTGTGCTCTCTGCATATACATTTTGTAGTTAACCTAGAAGCCAAAAAAAGAAGTTATGGTTGTCTTACTTAAACTAGCAGTTATTTTCTCAACTTTGCTTTCCTCTCATTCTGGAGCTGGGGCTTGTGCTGGCAGAATCCAATTCTGCAGCATCTAGAAGTTGCTCTTAGACTGTGTTTTGTTATCTGAATATGGCAGCTTAGGTAACAGCAAGTCTACTGGTTTAGCTTGATCTTATGGTAGAACAAAATGATTGATGTGTCAGTAACTGTGAACTTGATACACATCTCCACTTGACATTTGTTTCCTCTATTTCCCAGGAGGGCTTCCCAGTTCAGTATCATGACTTCTGTCTTATATCAGCTGGGAATATCGATCCACGACCATCATACCACAATGCAAACCAAATCTGGCCAGTAGGATACAGATGTTGCTGGCACGATAGGGTTACTGGGTCTCTTTTTCTATGTGATGTTGCAGATGGTGGTGATAGTGGCCCAATTTTCAAAGTTAAAAGACACCCATGCACCATGCAGTCAATACCAGTTGGCTCGACTATCCTTGTAAACAAGAAAGCAGCTTTCTGCAAAGGTGATGGTGGCATTGAGGGTTTTGATGATTTGGTCACATTCCAGGTGGTTGATGATGATAGCATATCCACAATCACACTGCTAAATGAAGAAACCCCCCCATGTCTAGCAAACTGTCTCTCTACTTCAAAGAGAGAAGAGGAGGTTCATAATTCCCAGGAAGATAATTCTTCAAATTCAAACTTAGAAGTCCCACCTCAGAGAACTGGAGATCTAGTAGATGATGCTGTAGGACTGAATGATATAATAGGGGAACTTCAAGTTGAGGGTAGGTCAACATCATCTGTGTGGGAAAAGGTTTCGCAAGCTTTCTTGTATGCATGCCGTGAAAAGTACAAACAAAAGGGTGCAATCAAATTTTTCTGCAGTCATGATTTGTTTGGAATGAATAATGAAAACCTTGATGGTGCTGATTCTTTATCAAGATATTGTTATTTTGAAGCACCTGCTAGCATCCCTCCATTGGTTCAGAGTGAGAATGAGCTTAACAAAGCCTGTGAAATGCTTTCGGCATGGTTGAAGCAGGACAGGTTTGGTCTGGATGAAGACTTTGTTCAAGAGATTCTAGAACAACTTCCTCAAGTCACTGCTTGTTCAGAATATGAAAAACTGAAAGAAAGAAAGCAGAATTCAGGCCTACAAACAGTTGGAAGTGGGTTTCTGCAGGTTGAAAAGAAGGCCAACAATACCTCTGAAACTTCTAAGAGATCTCTTCTAAAATTTGGTGAGACGGAAGATACTTTAAAAAGGGATCCCTGCCCTCCAGGCAAGCAACTAAACAGAAGGCTTCCATCATACTTGATGGGAGATGCTCTGCAGGTGCAACACAGTTCTTTTGTGTGGTATTAGATTTAAATTCTGCATGCTTATATTTGTCAGTATCTTTTTCAGGTTTGGGAGCTAGCTTGGCGTTTCTTAGAGGTGCTAGAGCTTGGGCAGCCTTTCACTTTTCAGGAACTTGAATCCGAGCTTGTAAACCCTTGGTTAGATAGCTACCCTTTGGATTCAAGGCATGAAATTCTTGAGACTGGAGATGGTGCTTCATCCAGTTGTGAGAAGGTCTCTCAAGCTGGATCAGCCTCTAATGGCAGATGTACTGGTCTTCTTTTGGCTAAGATTCTTGGGTCGCTTCTGAAACTGCTTGTTACCGAGCTGCTGTCAAAAGCAGCAGTATACGTGCGCCCTAATCTTGATCCTGGCGAATCTAAATCTAAGAGAGGCAGGAAAAAGGATTTGGACTGGCTGGCCGAGTTAAAGAAAACCAAACTTGATATGCTTCCTGTTAATGAACTTACATGGCATGAAATTGCTCGTCGGTACATCTTAGCCGTGCTGTCCATGGATGGTAATCTTGATTCTTCAGAGATTGCTAACCGTGAAAGTGGGAAAGTTTTCCATTGCTTACAAGGTGATGGTGGGGTTCTTTGTGGATCTCTAACTGGTATAGCTGCACTGGAGGGAGATGCAATGGTAGGCATTGCATGTACTTTGTATTGGTTGAAGGTCTATAACTAGTTTTTCCAGTTAGATAAAACTCCTTACTCTTGAGTTTTTACGCTAATGCATTTTCGTTTGTTCTCACCACTTGTATGTTTTTAGTTCTATGATCACGACTGAATTTAAAAATCAGTAATATGTTGGATTACTATTTGATACTACACATAGAAGGAAAATAACAACTAAACCCAAATGGAAAACAAGTTATATGAACGGGTATGGGCATTGAGATCCATGTCTTTTGGATTGCACAATGAACCTGTATCAAAATTGATGACATGACTAAGTAACAGATATTTATGACATTCTCAGAGATGACCAGTATAAGTACTACGACTGATGGGTTACTGATCAAACTTGTATGGTTGATTTGAAATGATTGCTCATCTAGTGTAATATAGTCCTTTCTGAGTTTTGGTCAGATCACAATCTCCAGTGACTTGCCTCTGTTGCCTAACTATGTAGTCTGTAACTAAGTTTGGAGTTTACTTACTCATGATGGTTGAAGTGATCAAAATTTCTTCACATTCTCTAATTGATAACTTTTAAATGTTTTGACTAACAATATTGTATCGTATTCTATTGCAGGTTCTTGCAGATGCTATGAAGGAAATATTTGGTTCATTGAAGACTAAAAATGACATAGTAAGTTTATGCCAGGGAGAGTCTGATACCAATGGGGCTCAAACAATTGAGGTGAATGATGGTGTTATCCCTGAATGGGCTCAAGTGCTCGAACCTGTGAGAAAGTTACCCACGAATGTTGGAGCCCGAATCCGGAATTGTATCCATGAAGCTTTGACCCGAAATCCTCCAGAATGGGCTAAACGGGATCTGGAACATGCTATTAGTAAGGAAGTATACAAGGGAAATGCATCAGGACCAACCAAGGTGATGTATTTATTCTAGTTGAAAATGCTCAGATGATTTTACTTTGAAACAATGTAAGGCTTTTATTGTGAGCTGTATGTCTCTGTATGTTGAAATAATTTGGTGCTGCTGCTTGAATACAGAGAGCTGTTATTACAGTCCTTGCAAAAGTTACTAGTGAGAATCCACAGCAGAAGGCTGAGAAAAAAGAAAAGGTAAAGATTAAAACCAACATGACTGATCTCATCACTAAACAATGCCGTAGAGTGCTACGATGTGCTGCTGCTTCTGATGAAGATAAAGTCTTCTGCAATCTATTGGGAAGAATAATTTTGAATCCCAATGATAATGATGATGAAGGGCTCCTTGGCTATCCTGCAATGGTGTCTCGTCCTTTAGACTTTAGAACTATTGATCTCAGATTGGCGGCTGGTGCTTATGGTGGATCTCATGAAGCCTTTGTTGATGATGTTCGGGAGGTGTGTGATTAACTTATGAATTTACTTTTCCCTTCATCCTGATCACTGTTTGTGTTACTGAGTCATTGCTTTGTTCATGCTTTGGAGTTTGAAATGCATTACTTTTTGCTCATGTTACTCTATAGGTTTGGCGCAACATACGTACTGCATATGGTGATCGATCTGAATTGATTGACGTGGCTCAGAACTTGTCCAAAAAGTTTGAAGATTTGTATGAGAAAGAGGTTGATAATTTGATATGCTATTCATGCATGTTGTCTCTTGATATTTTTTGCCGGTATTTGATATCTAGTACTACTCATTTCTGCTTTTGCATCCATTCTGAGACATCCCTTTTCTGTCAGTTGAAGAACTTTTATAGGTATTGCCAACCATTTTAGCTTGTCCCCGACAAATCTGAAGCTTAACTTTTCCATTTTGTATACAGATAAATTCTAGCTGAATCTTAAGCTAATATGCACTGATGTGTGTAGTTGTCCAGTCATAAACAGTAACCTGGGTTTGAGTTCAGCAGACTATGGTGTTCGTTTTAGATATGATGTTCTTCTTCATGAACTTTATATGCTTGTAATTACTAATTTCAGGTTCTGACTCTTCTCCAAAAAATGGCTGATATTTCAAATGTGAAAGATTCAAGTGCTGATGCTCTGAAAGAGAGAGATGATTTACTTGTTCAGGTTTGTAATAGTGCACTCCCTAGAGCTCCTTGGGATGAAGGAATATGTAAAGTCTGTGGAATGGACAAAGATGATGACAATGTTCTGTTGTGTGATAAATGTGATTCCGAGTATCATAGATATTGCTTGGATCCTCCACTTCTTAGAATTCCAGAAGGAAACTGGTATTGCCCTTCCTGTGTTACTGGTCAGTCTCTTCCTTGCAGTACAACCTACGGCTCAGTCACAAATCAACACAGGAGAAAAAGAAATCATGGAGAATTTTCTTCCAAATTTTTGGAAGAACTATCCCGATTAGCAAAACTGATGGAGATGAAAGAACATTGGGAATTCACAGTTGAGGAGGTCTGTTGTTTTTCTTAGTTTCAATATTTTGTGTGAAAACCAGATATCCACTGGAAAACTCTCACCGACCACATTTTCTTCTCTACCATTTACTTTTTGTTGATGAACATTTTTTCTATTTTGTGATATTCAGTAATTTCAATAATCTTTTATCATTTCTGAGGAGGCAATGTTTATTCAATTTCTTTTCCTTTTGGCAGAGAATATTCTTCTTGAAGTTCTTGTTTGATGAAGCACTAAACTCTGCTACTATACGGGACCATATGGACCACTGTGCCTCTCGAGGTGCTGATTTGCAGAATAAACTACGTTCTCTTACTTCTGAATTGAAACTTCTGAAAGCTAAGGAAGATGTGTTTGGTTTAAGCGCTGAGAAAACAAATTCTGGTGTATTTAACATTCGTGGAGATCTTAAATCAGATGCATCGTCTTCCCAGCACGCTAATGAAAATATCTCAAGAGGAAATCCATCTGAAAAGGTCAGTCGTCTTTTGCTCTTTTATGGTTCCTGTCAACCTAAGGTGGGCCATATAAGTGAAAGTTTTGATTACTATGAGCAGTCTAGTTTGCCTCCTTCAAGGAGCATTAAATTATATGTTGTAACAGCTTGCTGAATCAAACACACAATGTCAGCAGCTTGCGGTGGAGCAAATTCAACACGAGAAGATCTTTGTCAAAGCCCAACCATCAGGAGGACCTAACTTGCAAAATGAGGCACTCGTTTTCATTCAGCAGCAGCAGAGCGACCAAGCGCATACCAATGTTCTGAATAATGTACAGGGTTCCCTATTCTCTACCGCTCAGGTTCTACCTGGTCATAATTTCTCCAGCTCCACCTCCGACCGTGAGACAGAGCTTGTGCCACCTGCAGCTGTGAGTTCAATTCATGAATCTGGGGCCCATCTATGTTCAAACCAAGCTGATATTATTTCACCACAAAGCAACAGCCTCAAGGCCTGTACCGTTAAGAATGAAATTACTAATCTGCTGGACTCAATTGCTAACTTAGAACTGGAACTAGTGAAGGTATCTCTTCGGCGGGATTTCTTGGGGAGAGATTGTAATGGCAGAGTATACTGGGCCTTTTACTATCCTGGTGCTCGGCCATGGATAATAGCTTGTGGGGATGCAGTATCCAAGGAGAGGTGCCCTGGAGATTTTGTCAGTGTTCCTGATTCTGACAAGTGGATGTACTATGAATCTGATAGTGATATTGAGAAACTAGTTGGATGGCTGAGAGAGAATAATGTCAGGGAGAAAGAATTAAAGGAGTCCATTTCACAGTTCCAAGCTAACAAACTGAAAGACTCAGAATATACAGATGATCACATTCTTAACAAAAGAAACTGTGGTGGAAAGAAACCTCTATCTGCTGATTTTTTGGCTACAAAGGCTACAAATGCATTGGAGAAAAAATATGGTCCTTGCAATAGGTTTGAGACAACAGCTGTTCTTCAGAATCTTGTTATAGGAGGAAGTCAGAGTGACAGAATGTATAGATGTGAATGCCTAGAGCTGTTGTGGCCTTCTAAAGACCATTGTGGTTCTTGTCATAAGAGTTTTTCTACCTCGGAGGAACTAAGACAACATGCCAAAGAGAACTGCAAAGCAGCAGCATCTGGAACTAAGCGAAGCCAGACAGCTGAAGATATCACTAAACGCAAGAAGGCAAGAAATGTGGCTCCTCAGGAAAAACGCCCCACTGTTAATGGCATACCTCAAAGATCAACGAGTGAGAAACAAATTGATGGATGTACTTCTCTTGAAAGCTATCAAGCTGATTCCCCCTTTAATTTTGAGGAGATTATGACAAGGTTCATTGTTCCTAGCTCAGTCAAGGATGGGGTGAATGACATAGGTCTTATTGGCAGCGGCGGTGTCCCTTCCCTTTTGGCTGGCCAGTCTCCTTATCTAAGTGATTCTGCTTTAGCATTAAGCCTTGAAAGAACAAATGAGGCCAATTCAAGGCCTACTGATTTGAGAAGTAGACAACATAATACTGAACCCAGTGATGTGATGAACAGCAGGGGATTGAAAGACTTAAATAGGTCATCAAGATCTGTAGAAAATGGCCTATCTGATGAATTATCTATTGTTGGCAGATTGAAATCCATATTGATGAGTGAGAGGGATCAAGTTACTACAGTGAAGGACAAAAGTTCATTAGTAGCTGGGTTATCTAAAAGCACTATAATTCGTGAATCTTCATCAAAACCATTAGTAGGTAGAGCTTCTGAAATTTTGAGGTTTCTTAAGATGAATCTACTTGATATGGATGCTGCTCTATCAGAAGATGCTTTTAGAAAATCAAGGTCAAATCAAGATCGAAGATGTGCATGGCGTGCATTTGTTAAATCTGCAAAATCAATCTATGAGGTTTGTTTACCATTCTGTTACTGGATGTCATCCAATCTTTGTGTGTTTTAGTTTGATATGTAGGTCATAAGAGATGCATCATGATGGAGAATTTTCTCATTTGTGCTCTCTGCATTTTATATTCGACCCTTCTGATTCTCTCAACATTTAAGATAAGCTGAATGTCAGGTGAAGTATATTAATAATCTGCTGCTTCTGTAACACTTTGTGCCTCTATAGGTGTAGTTTTGTGCAGGCCATACTTTTTCTAATACTCTACAGGTCTCTCTTTTGATTTATCTGATGTCATCTCTCTTCTTTAAATGCCGAAACTTTATCCATCTTAGATTTGATTGGGAAGTTCTGGTATTTCAAATTTTCTAACTACAACTAACACTCTAGCTTGTATCAATGATGCCACCTTGAGGCTATAAATTCTATGGTCTTGATTTGATGGGCTTCATGTCTCATTGTTGTTCCATATTTTCTTCTTGCAGATGGTTCAAGCTATGATTGTGTTTGAGGACACAATTAAGAGCGAGTACTTACGAAATTATTGGTGGTATTGGTCATCACCTTCAACTGCAGCTAGAATCACGACGCTCTCAGCTCTTGCTTTGCGCATATACTCTCTAGATGCAGCCATCTCTTATGGGGAACCTCTGCCCAGTAGTGCGATAGAGGTTTCCGAGCCAAGTTGTGCAGTAGACGAGGAAGTACATTGTAGTCCAACTCCAAAGAATCTAGCAAATCCTGGCAGCCCAACACTGCAGAAGACCCCCGAGCCAGATTCTTCTGAGAATCCAAGAACTAGGAGTAGAACTAGCAAGCGGAGGAGGGATCTGAATAGTTGAGACAGGAAAAACAAGTTTGTATTTATCTGCAGTGATGTGGCAATAAACTGAATAGCTTATTAACAATTTTTTGGGCAGTGCCTCAGTTGTCACATTATTGTCGTGGGGGGCTCCTTGACACCTTTCGGTGGAGAAGATGGAGGCAGGTATGCTTTGCCCCGTTGTGTATCATTTTTCTGGAGTATGTGTACATCGATGGAGTTGCAGAGCTGAAATTACAGCTTCGGTTTTCCTCCAAATAAGTCAGGATACGAGGCACAGGAAACAGGTTTAAATGTATATATCTTTGTCAACTCAATGAATTTTCTTTGTAATTTTCAGCCTCGTTTTTGCTTATGTATGTGAAAGATCAAAGAATTGTTGTATACTATATCAGGGAATTGTCTCAAAGAAATGTCAATTATATCTCGATGAATTACAAGTAAAGTTTTTCTCATCCCTTTATCTATTATGGATTTAGCAGGCTTTATAAGATTTATCACTTATTTAATATTTAATAATTTTTTGTTGCGTTCGTGGCTCGTTTTGATATTTTTGCATGGCTTTATATTTAGAAGTTCAAAATCCGTTGAAACACTGAACAATTTTTACTCGAGGAGGAGATAATATTTATTCGGGTCAATTCATCGGGTTTCGGGTCAACTCTATCGGGTTGTTGGGTTATTCGGTGCAGGCTATTCGGCCTAAGTTTTTTTCGGGCTAAAATTTATCGACCTTAACCCTAATCCGTTCGGGCTAGTCCATCGGGCTGAATATTTTACCAAAAATTATTTAACATATTTCTTTTATCATATTTGACTTGGATCATGTTACATTTAGAGTTGTGCCATTTGATTTGGTTTGTTTTCAAAAA
>JAYJMF010000056.1:1415918-1431780 GCA_036873715.1 Salvia sclarea
AAGTTGGTATTCCCTTCCTTTACAGGGAACTCTTTCTTTCAAGTCACAAGATAAGAGCCATTTTCACTATCTTTCTTTGATTCTAAATCAAGATTAATTTCTATCTATCTAAGTCTATTTAGATGTATAGCTATCAGATTGCGGCTTGATGTACCAAACATTTCTACATTGCATTGCCACATCTAAGATTTTTGTTACGACAGTGTAATGGAGAATGGATGCGAGAAAGAGACTTTTTTATTTTTTCATTAAATTCAATAAAAAAAAAACGAAAGTATCTTTCTTTCTAAGAGATAAGATTCAATAGAAAAATATTCGAAGTGTCTTTTTGACTTTGACTCGTGGGAAGAAGCATCACCATCTATGAGGTGAGCTTGACATTGAACAATAGAATATATAGTTAAAGTGAAGAAACCGAAACTATATTTGAAATATACAAAACAAATATATTAGTTTAAAAAATAACTATTTTTTACTTTTTCTAATGATGTATATGGATTATCTTAAATTGGTTAAAAGGAGTGAATTTGTATGTCAGACAAAAGAATAAAATATAAGAAGTGCTTTAGTTATGATATTATTTGCTCCAAATTTTGATTAGAAAACGCGAAGGGCATTCTGGTCAGACGACCAAGTATTTAACCGTAAAGTTGTCGCCGACACGAATATTTGTGCAACGAAACACGTGTCCTATTTGTGCGGTAGGCGGCAGATATATGTACGGCCACGTGCTGCTGTTTTTCCTTTTCCAGATCCATTCAATTTCACACCGTCGTTCTACTTCTATGTATGGGCCTTCTTTCTAATTTATATTGCAGGCTCCAAAATTTGATTTATTGGGCTCATGGGCCCCTCCCAAATCCTCTTACACCATTCAAATTAGTTCAGTTCAAATCAAATCGCAGTCGGTCATAAATATTTTGGGGTATATATAAATCTTTAGTTGTAGCATGCACTTAATTTAATTACCCATACCACGCACTATATTATATACCCAAGCTTAATTATGCATAACACGTAGACACGATTACCAAATTCTAGGCATCAAAATATGATATTTTTCACAGAATGCCAAAAATTGGAAAACTAAAATCCAGCCTTAATTTTAAGACAAAAACTTTTGTATCCCCAAATTATATATACATCATTTAATATTCTGAATAGAAATGATATTTGAACTAAAATAGGGAAATGTATTGGGCGTGTATGCAGTATGTATACACAAGTACCATTTTATTTATTTGATATAAGCTGAGAACCATGTTATGTCTACCATTGACAAAATTATGATAAAATAATTTATTTGTTATATATGCACAAATTATATTTTCACGTACCCTACTCTAAAGAATTCCCTTCATACTTGTTATGCTAAACCACCCAACTTAAATAGTGAAGGCATCTTGATTCTGGCAATGCATTTTTCTTGAAAATCTAGGATTTGGAGGGAGCTCTATGAATTTAATACTTTGACCAAACAGCTAAATGTACATGACTTTCTCTTTCTTTTATACAGGTGATTTAAAATACATAGGTCCAACAAACTATAGACACCACTTAAATGCAAATCTTTAAACAATAGACGAACCAACCTGACGCGTCAAGACGACCCGATGCTACCTTGGCCCGGAGAGCTCCATTGCCTCGACAACGAGTGAGGACTCCTCTATGAAGTCTGAATATCTCTGGATAGGTTGTTCAAATGATCGGTATCTAGGGGTTTCGTTATTCTGTGACTGTTCCCACTTCTCCGCTAGGCCATCCCCTTCGAGCATTCTCAAAACCTCCGACATTTTTGGGCGATGCAACGGATTGAACTGAGTGCAAAGAAGCGCCACCTGCACCATTTCTTCGAGCTCCATTCTGTCGTAGTCACTCGTTAGATCTTTGTCTGCCATTAGGCTCAGCTTCCCTTCTTGATGGAGCTTCTTTACCTAAAGAGCAAGTGAGCAAAAGCATCATTAAAAGTAGAGGTGGCAAAACGCAGTCAAGCCAGTTTTGCCAGCTCTAATTAGAAGTGTGTGCGTGACTTGTGTGTGTGTGTGTGTGTGTGTGAGAGAGAGAGAGAGAGAGAGAGAGAGAGAGAGAGAGAGAGAGAGAGAGAGAAGGTGAGAGCGCGGTGGTCATACCCAGTCCAGTATAACTCCTTTCTGGTTGTTTCCCCGCCCAAAGTCGACTGCTTTCTGTCCCGTGATTAGCTCAAGGAGTAAGATTCCAAATCCGAAGACATCAGTCTTCTCGGATGACTGGCCCGTTGATAGATACTCAGGCGC
The DNA here is from genome assembly GCA_036873715.1 of Salvia sclarea. NCBI lineage: Eukaryota > Viridiplantae > Streptophyta > Magnoliopsida > Lamiales > Lamiaceae > Salvia > Salvia sclarea. The sequence continues at coordinate 1,418,192 of JAYJMF010000056.1, forward strand.
TATGTGACCCACGGTGCCACGGACAGCTGTGGTGACATGAGAGTCGCGGTGGTCCAAGAGCTTCGCCAGTCCAAAGTCACCAACCACAGCCTCAAAGTCTTCATCCAACAGAATGTTGGCTGCTTTGACATCACGATGAATGACCTTGGGATCGCACTGCTCGTGCAGATACACCAAGCCGCGTGCAGTGCCCAGCGCTATCCTCTTCCGCCTCGACCAGTCCAGCACCGGCCTCCCATGGACGTGGTCTGCTATGAAAATAAAATTTAGAACATAATCACTACTTCCAACAAGGTTTCTGTGATTATTGTTGCATACCTTTCAGCCTGGATGCGACGCTTCCATTTGGCATGTAAGGGTAGATTAGGAGTCGCTCACTTTCAGTCGAGCAGAAGCCCCAAAGTCGGAGGAGATTTCTATGAACAGCCAAGCTGATCAATTCGACCTCTGTCTGGAATTGTATTTCTCCACCAACAGCATTGTAGTCCTTTATCCTTTTCACGGCCACTACAGTCCCGTTGCTCAAGCGACCCTTGTATACAACACCAAATCCTCCCTTCCCCAATATGTTCTTCGCATTGAAATGGTCAGTTGCAACTCTGAGTTCCTTGAAAGTGTACCTCCGTAAATGCCCTAATCGTACCTCCGGGTCATATTGCTCTGTCAGAAGTCATAGCAACGATAGTCAAATTATCACGTAAAATTAAACATATTCTTTCACCTCAGTTTAGTATTTGTATATATTCAACTATCACAAACAAACAATATTATCATAGTACAATTTTAGGTGGATTCATTATTCAACTTTATCTGGAAAGGTAAAGAGCAGTACTGAACAAAAAGACAACCAAAGTTTTCACTCTCTATTAGTGATGGTGCAAGGAATGCTGCGGTGTCAAGTATCATTATAGATCTAAATAACACATCTTAGAGCTTTTGCTTTAAGTAAATGATTTGTAATTGTATTTGAAGATAAAGTCTTGGAGCAGTTCTATGAGTTACAGAAAAGAGAGCATTTTTTGGGCTCAGTAGTTATCACCTCAATTCTATTATCTGGATATTCATAAACTTTATTCTACAATTCAAGACTTGTAAGAGTGCACATGTTCATACAAAAAGAGAGCACCATTATTACCAGATGAGAAACATCTATTTATCAATATAAATTAATTCAGTCACTCTAGTTCTAACATTGTAAACTCACCATTAACATCAAAGAATATCTGCTGATTGCGCCTGTATCGCCACCAAAAAATCAAGCCAACAACTACAATGATTGAAAAGACGCCACCAAAGCTTGCTCCGAAAGCGACTGCAAGATGGTGTTTTGCTCCAGAATCTGATTGATCTGCAATGAAAATAGATATTATCAATCAAGAGTCACAGGCGATGGAAGCTACTTCTTGAAGATGAGGCAACACTTGCCTTTACCAGCATCTGGTGGGAAAGACAACGGCTCCGGATAGACAACAGAACAGTTGTTTTTAGAAGTCTGTCCACAAATTAGAGGATTCCCGACTATTCTGAAAGCCCAATCAGAGCAATGAGTCTACTTGAAATTAGAAACAAATAGAAAACATAATGAACAAATAATCCATGTAACTAGAAAGATAACTCACTTAAACGTTCTAGCAGGTATCTTCGGCAAGGAGCCACTGAAATTATTGAAGGAAAGGTCCCTGCAAGAATTTGGGAAACACTATAAGCCTAAAACTGTTGAATAAAGAAGAGACTACGGCCTTTCTACGATCATAGTAAATGAAGGATGACATACACGAGGGTGAGGCTCTCAACTTTGGTCAGAGAGTCGGGAATAGGTCCGGTAAGGCTGTTATTGTTAAGCCGCCTGACTTGCCACAAAAAAAGCAGATATGAGAGTCAATTCTAAGGGAACATATTTTGCAATTTTATGCTAGTAGAATTCTCAAACTCACAGATAGTTCAAGTTCTCCAGATCTCCCACAGAACTGGGAATTTCACCGGTTAGCTTGTTGTTGGAGAGGTCGAGTGTTTGAAGCTTTTCTAACTTTCCAATGGCAGCTGGAATAGTACCAGTAATTACATTGTTTTGCAGTAACCTATAAAGAATTTCATTAAGAAAATTACACTCCGTTGCACAAGGAAGTGATATCTAAAGTCTGCTTGCGTTAACAAACTGAACAAAGCATACAGATAAACAACTTACACAGATTGCAAATTAGAAAGGTTCGCTATCCCAGGCGACAGAGTTCCAGACAAGCTAAGGCTAGGTAGTCCTCTGTTTAACCATCAAGCATTGACAACAAGACATATTTAGACATGAGATTAGTTAACTCTTTCATTATTAAGCAAGCAGTGGGAACAAGAATAGTGATGAGATTAGAAAACTTTATCATTATTCAGCAATAGTTTCTGCAGCCAAAGCAACTTACAGAGCAGAGACATAACCATCTTGGGCACAAGTAACCATTCTCCAACTACAAGGATCAACAGAATTAGCATCCCAATTCTCCAGCACATTATAAGGATCGTGTAAGTCGTTCTTTATAGCGATTAAAGCAACAACTGCAAAGACAAAATTTGGCAGAGAATGGAACAAAGGGTCAAAACTAGATGAAGTGTTGGAGCTAGCAAGAAATCAGTTTTATACTTTCCTCTCAAGAGAGCCAAATTATGTAAGTAAATGCAGTGTAAGGCAGAGCATTAAAGATAACAAGTAAGTAGATGAAAATACAGGAACACATTTATTAGTGGAGCCACTACAAAAAATCATTCTGATGAAAAGAGAAGGGAAAACACCAATCAGGAACGGCCAGTACAAGGATGGAGTTCCAAACAAAGAACATTCCATCGAATTCCCACATTACTAAGAAAAAAAAAAAAAATCCCCTATTTCTTTATATGCAAAGAAAAAGAATTCAGAAAGAAGAAAATACACCTTCATAATTTACACCAGAAGGAGATAGAGTTGAATGAGAAGCTTCAATTATTGCCAAAACCAGCAATCCCACTTGCCAGAGCAGGAATTTTCCTCTTTCCATACTCTGCTAAACAGCACTCTCACACCACTAATTTTTCACCTTATCTGCATAATTCTCATTCCCTTCATAGAATTCCCACACTCCACACACAATGCTCTGTTCCCATCCAAACAGCTCATCCCAAATAAAGCAGCCCCAAATCCACCATTACCAAACAAAGATTTTCCTATTTTCCCCCAGTGAAAATCCAAATCACCACAATCTTCTAACTGAATCTCCAAGAAATCCGCCAATTTTAGGCAAAAAACCAAAAAACAAAACACCCAGATGATAAAGTTGCTGTCTTGAACCAAACGGAGCAAGCCCTTATTGGGATGAAGTGAAACCAAGAAAATGAGGGGTATTTTCTTGAAAACAAAGCCTTGAGATCTGAGAATTATGCTCGTATGTGAATTCCACGTAGTTTTAACTGATCCTCGAAAATTCTATTTATCTTTGCAAAAGAAAAGAAAAGAAAAATCTCTACAGCTTATCCCCTCTCTGATTCTTCACAAAAATCCTATACTTGTTTTTCAAGAACAGGACACTACTCGCAACCTCTATCTTCAGCCATAATTCACACATTTCAATAGTATATATTTACCAGATAGATACAAACATGCTGCAAAAAGGTCCAAAGCATAAAGCCAAGGCCTCACAGATACAGATGTGGACACTGTAATTTGAAAAAGAAAATACTCATTTTATGTACAATACTTATAATTTTTTATAATGTATTTAATGTGAAAAGCTAGTTGTATTTTTTGGGGAAGCAAAAAATTTGCTTTATATTCAGTGATTTGGACTGAAGGGATGTGCGTGTGATTGATTCAGAGAGAACAATGGTATGTCTTTAGGTCCAAAAGGCAAATCAAATTACAAAAAGAAAACATTTTTATAAAAAAATTGCAGGAAATTGTTTTGCAGGTCACGTGCTTGGCTTGTCCAGTCTTTGTTGGTTTATGGATTTTTATTTTTTTTAAAATAAATTTGTAGTAATAATTTTTGGTCTGTTAAAGTTTCTGGGCAGACATGGCGCTGTTTGCTACTATGACTTGTTTTTAATCAGACATCACTTTTTCGTCGCTGTTTGTCAAAGTTTATTATCACAATGATTTACTACAGTATTATAATTTCTGTCACCAATAATTTAAAAGTTTGAATGTAATTTTTTTAACTAAAATTTTGTATCAGGACAGAAAATCTTATGGAGTAGTAATGAAGAAGGCGTATACCGTGGGACTGAATTTATTGATGTAATATGTCTTCCACCGCAAACAATCACATTCTTACATGCATTGAAGTTATCTCTTAATATCTAATGTAATAATTATGCCACATTATAAATTACAAAGTGAAATAATAGAAGTTTGTTACATCAATTGTTGAATAAAATATGGTTGGTGAGGTAAGTGAGATAAGGAACAGTGATGTCGTTGTTGGGAGAGAGTAAAATATATTATTTGTATGATGGCTGTTAGGCAAGAGTTGGTATGGTTTGATTAGCTACCCAATATCATTAGCACTATTTATTCCATAAAATATTAGTACAATGCTTAGGACAAAGAGAGAATATTACAACTTTAAAATACGCCTGTGGAGCTGCCGCGCGGGTTGTGGACTGGCGAGTGTGTATGTATTTGCGTGTGTATGAGAGAGAGAGAGAGAGAGAGAGGGGAATCTGTTAACGGCTAAAGTGCGCCTACAGCGCACATGCCCACATGGGTTGATCAAACATTCTAACAGTGTGACAATTCCGGAATTACTCAGGTCAGTTAAAACCTTGATTTACTAATTTACTAATATCAATTCACATTCCTATTTTTATCTTTTATTTGAATTGTTATTGGTTTTGGCTAATGGTGTAATACTATTATTTATCAAATGCAAAATTAAATCAAGTTATTAAGTTGTTGAATAATACTCCCTAAGTGCATCTAAAATCAAACTTTTCTTTCTAGCACATGTAGTTCAAAATTCTTAAGGTAAAGGAAATAATTTTTCTTACGTTTTTTTTGATAAAAAATAATTTTTCTTACAAGAAAGGGGGGAATAACTTTTTGTACAGCTTCAAAAATTAAATAGATTAAAGTGGAGGCTAATAGGATATTAATTAGATAACAACCCACGTAAAAAGAAATTAAAGCTCACATTATAGTACTTGGTTGCTAACTAGTACTTGGTTTGCATGACAAGTCACGGTCGATAACACTAATCAAAGTGCCATATAATATAACAAATTATGCTATTTTGAGATATTATAAACTTGACAATTATTGCGACTGTGTTATTAATGAATATATATTTTATTAATTAAAATGGAAATTCAGAGATAGTGTCACCGTAAATTCAAATCCGATACCTTTAGTCTCGATAGTTGAAAACTTTAAATATAATGTTTATATTTCTATAAATTTTAATTTTGTCATTATAGTTATCAAGATATATCATAATATGTACTTATCAGTAGTATGAAGTACTCCATTTGTCCTACAAAAATTGGTTCACATTTTTTTATAAATATCTCATGAAAATTGTCTCATTTTCTTTTTGAAACATTTTTATTATTCAAATAATTTTAAATAATATATATTTCTATCGTCACTTTACATTATTTTGTGGTTCAATTCTCTCAAATGAATCATATATCCAAAAGAAATTAGTCACTTTGAGGGAAAAAAAAAAGAAAAAAAATTGAGTATTGTACATACACAAACTCTCATAGACGGTATAACTTTTGATCATATCCGTATCGATGTAGTAGGCGTGGAAGAATCGTATTAAAATACATACCTTCATGTATACTAAAATATGGATAAAAGTATTTGTATAAAGAAATCAATATTGTTTTTGACCAATTATCCATGAACCATGCCATACAGCTACTGCCAAAGTCTCTTCAGAATTTTGAAAGATGTAACGTTAAACCTTTTCTTAAAATCTCGTATACGTGAAACTAGAGATTCTGGTTTCAATTCTCATCGTTTTCATTTCTTCAATTAAAAGTTAAATAAAATCAAAATTCATATGTTAGGGTTAAGTTTAATTAATTGATAAAATTCTATCCATTTTGTATAATTTTAATGAGAAATTTGAAAAATTGCGACAATATCATCTTTCAATTCGTTATAAAATTAACGCTCTCAAATTTTTCAAATCATGAGAGGTTGACACATAAAGCATAGTAACCGAAAATATAAATACTTAGGTCGCGGCAGTCGCACTTTGACAACGATTGAGGCGTGTGACAAGTGGCAACAAGACGATTATCTACGGAAAAAAATTGTGTTACCTTGATAAATTGAAAATTGTGACACTATTGCAATATTGTAGAATCTATTCAAAATTATAAACTAATTAAAATTGTGTATTGGTTGACGATCAAATCTTCAATCCATGTTATAGGATTGAGAGCATTTTCACCAAATTTTCCTTTTTGTCCATTAATCTATTACTTTCATTCTGTAAGGATATCTTCTTCTATTATATTTCCTGGACATCCAAAAAGGACCATTAGCATTAGTAGAGAGTCTAGAGACTCACTCTCACACCCCAAAAAAAGAAAAAAATGGATTTTTTATTGGGAAAAGGTTCCTTAATCTGTGTTATATGTGAAACCCTAGGCCTAAGGGTATTTTTGTCGCATTGGAAAAGCTGAATATTCTCTGGTCTACACTTGCTGATAACTGATTTAAGTCTTGATTATAATATTTCAAAGTGATAATTCTTTATTATTTTCCCCTAGCTTAGTTTAATGAGAATTTTCATTCCTTTTCCCAATTCCAATTTATTATTAGGGGGTATTTTCATCGTCCCCGAGGACAAGCAGCTAGCAATTAAGAAAGACAACATCCCTTCGAACTTTTGTAATTTACAAAGGAGCCCTACATGAGTCATAGTATAATATCAACATTTCACCCGACCCGACTAAATACTTCATGAGTCCTATTATACTACGAGGATTCGTGTAGTAAGTACTAAGTAGTAATGTGATAAGATGAATTGAGCTTGATTGAGATGTTTTTAGGAGGAAGATGTAAATACAGTTTATAAACATTTTCGCGAAAACTATATATAACCCTGAGGTTCCTAAAGTTTGATTTTAAACCTATTGCACCCTCAACGTTTGAAAATCCGGACAAAACGCCCATACTTTTTGACGGCAAGTTAATGTGTTAAAAAAAAATTGATTTTCGTTTACTTTTATTTTTATTTATTAATTTAATTTTTATTTTCACCTTTAAAAAAATTTATTTTTATGTATTTATTTATTAAATGTGTAAATACACAAAAAATATTTAAGGATGTATTTGCACTTTTAATAAATAAATAAAAATTGATTTTTTAAAGCTGCAAATAAAAAATAAATAAATGAATGAAAATTGAATTTTTGTAAACACCGTTAACATTTTGTAAAAGATATGAGCGTTTTGCCTGGATTTTCAAACCTTGAGGGTAGATCTGTCAATTTCGGCCCGGCCCGGCACGAGGTTTGGGCCGGGCTGGGCTGCGAAAATGATGGCCAGTAAAAAATCGAGCTATTTTGGCCCGCCCGTTTGGCCTTCCGGGCCAATCGGGTTTCGGGCCAAAAAAGCCTGAAGCCCACTGGCTTTTTCGGCCCGTCCGATTTAATATATAAAACTATTTTTTTAATTATTTTAGTATTATGTAATTAATTATTGTTATCACTTAATTATATTTGTTTTTTTAGGAAACTTAATTGTATTTGTAAGTTAATAAATGTAGGGCTTGTTTTCTTTTCTTCTCTTCAAACAAAACGTAAATGCATAAATCAATTGTATTTGAATTTTACGAGATACTCATTTATTTTGCTTTATATTCAATTTTTATTGTTTATTAGGGTTGGTTCTACACTTCTACTTCAAGCAAATGCATATATCTATTTATTTTGACAAAAAAATTTTAAAAAGTTGGTCGGGTTGGCCCGGCCCGCCCGAAAACCCATAGGGGTTGGGTGGGCTCCAGAAATTCAGGCCCGAAAGATTTCGGGCTGGCCCGGCTCGAAAAATAGGATTTGGCCCGGTGGGCCAGGCCGGCCCGCCCGTTTGACAGCTCTACTTGAGAGTGTAATTGGTCCAAGTCAAACGTCAGGGGTGTATTTGTAACTTTGCCCATTTTTTTTATTATATAACAATTCTAATATCATATTCGGTAAAAAAAATTATTAAAATATACTACGTATATTGTAATTCTTTGTTTGGCAAAGCTTAGTAAATTAATATTTATTATAATTATAATTTGTACTCCCCTAATACTATTAATAACGTCCCAATTTATTTTTTTTGGTTATTTCATTTATATTGTCTTGACCCAAATAAAAAAATAAATAAATTAAGGCTTTAATTGTATATTTTTATCATTTTCTTTCTTATGTTTTACCATTTACTTATTCTATTTACACTTTTATCTCTCATACTTGATCATTTATATCATTTATCCTTTTTATATTTTATCTTTATTTAATTTTTATTTAAGAATACCACCACTTTATTGCCTTAATACTCCCTCCCTAATCTCGTGCCCCATTTCTATGGAACATTATTAATAGAACACAATGAGGATTATATACCATCGCCGCATGAGGTATGAAGAATCACACGACGACGTATAAAATTTTAGAATTTTTAATTTATAAAGGACCACATTTTTTGTATCGAACAAAATTTTAGTGTCATACACTCTAATTATCCGTACCAAACAAACACATAAATCCTATAAACTGTAAATTACAAAGGAGTAGTATCAATTCTTAGTCAATATTTAATTGTGTTGTTCGTCTATTTCCTATAATATATCCAATTGAGCTCTTAGGTTACGAATACTCATTTTTAATCTCTTCGAGCGGTTCGTTTCAAATTGAATTTAGAATTGTTGTTGTTTTCATTTTATAAAGATATATGACAACAATAAATTTTAACTCGAAATTGCAATTTTAAATTTTAGCCCACACATGTGTGAATATGAAAATCTAAGTGAGCATTCGTGCGGTCCGATCCGAACACTACAAAAAACCAGGCGAACATCGACATAATTTTCCGTCACTAAAGACCAATTTTCCGTCGCTAATTTATGTAACGACGAATAACAACGGACTTTGTCCGAAGTTAAATAGCTGGTCGCTAAAGGATTTAGCAACGGAATACAATTCCATCGCCAATTTTAGTGACTGACTAACGACTGAATTTATTGTCGCTAAAATGTCGGTCGTAGTTTGGTCATGGTTCGCAACTACGGATTTGCGACGGATTTTTTCCGTCGCTACTAACAATGGAATTGTATTCCGTCATTATTATAACGACCTTTATCTCCACACATTACGTCGTTAATCTATTTCTATTAGGACGGATTAACGACTGTTTAATTCCGCCATTAGTTGATACGGAATATTTCCGCGCTAATAGAGTCGGATTGACAAGCTATTTGCAAAGGAATTTTTCGTCGCTTTTTTTTTTTTTTTTTTGCGTTTTTGGTAGAATTTGTACAAATCATTTAAAACCTTTCTAATTAATAATAAAATAGTTGTAAAACCTTTCTAATCAATAATAACAGAACATGTTGAGGCCAAAATCCACTAATTTCCATAATAATTTGATCCTCCTAAAATATTCATACCCAATTATATATATTTATAATCGCAATATTTCCTAATATAGTCACTACTAGAGGCAATAATAATTTGAGGTACATAAGCACTCGTACATATAGAAAGAGTTGTTGAGGAACTTTTCAGTGAGCTACATCAAGTAACTTAGTGCCAACTATTGATTGTACTTGTAGGTTTCTCACATTTGCCAACAGCAACAGCATATGTAATCTCCGAACAACCCTTTCTCAAATCTCATTTAGTTTGAGATTTTTTTTCAGACTGTAAAGTTTCAACCCTTACCCTATTCAAGTGTCTGAATTATTCGGATCAACTCATAGATTTCAAGTTAAATTGACATCCCTAATTACCACGATAAAAAACGACCGTAAATCTCTGCTCCCATCCAATATACTCTATATGTCCCATATATATTAGTATGTTTTCTTTTTGAAATTTTTTTATTACTCATACAATTATTAATAATAAATATTTTTAATTATACTATTTTATATTGTATTTCGTTCCTACTTAATTTTCGTACAAAAAATGATAGACCAATATCTTTGGGACATATAGAATACAAGGTACTAAGATTGAAATCATTAGCTATGCATTAAGTAAAAGATTGAAATGGGCCCAGCCTTATTTGACAAGAGGCCCAATAGATAAAAAGTTATTGACATTAAAGTAAAATCTTTGTTCTCTTCTGTGTCTATGTGTCATGTTCTGAGTGGCCAACTAACAATGTTGTGTGTGTTGACATTTACTTTTCAAACTTCATCACTTTTTGCTATAAGAAGAAAAAGGATTAATGCAAGAGCACATGGACCGACTATTCCCTTTCAATGCCCAAGAATTCATTTATTTTACCTACTCCTTTTCTAACCATACTTTTTACTACTTGCTTTTGCATACAACTAATAACATAAACTTATGACAAAAGTTTAGCTTATATATAGTAGTTTTTAAAAATTAAGTAGTTGAACCTCTTCTAAGCTCTACTCCTTCCATCTCATCATTCATCATGTCTCATTTTTTTTCGACACGTGGATTAGGAAAGTAAAATTGATGAGTGTGAGGTGGTCTACGTACTTTTTGTGGGTGACTTTTGCCAAAAAAAAGAATAAAGACAAGATAAATGAGACGAGACGGAAGGGGTATTAAAGAGTGTCAATCTTACAATTGTGGAATTGCAATATTTTTCTTCGTCAATGTTCTAATTCTTACTTTTTTAGAAGATCGATTTTCTAATTCTAAGTATTAAGATCCGGTCCGACTGATTATAGAAATGAACTATATATCCTTGCTTTAAGTTCAAACTCTCTTTTTCCTTCTTATTTGTTGATTGTATTCAAATAGAGGTATTTGTATACATGGTTCTCATGGAATTTTGAAAGTCTTGACATAACCTACTAAGTTTTGAACATAGAAAACTTAAGTAGGAAAGCGGTGAGAGAAAAGGGTTTAATGTGGATTAGGTGCTTGAAGATAGGCCCATGAATAAGAATAAATGGCAAATGAAATGGTCCACAAATTTGTTCGAGAAGCAGACAAAATTGTAGCTGCCTTACATCAGCAATGTCTTACTGGCTTTTTAACTTTTGTTTAAGCATTGTAGATTTGTTGTTGTATTATTTCTTTTCCTCCGTAAATTGTAAAGTTGACAAATTGAATCCGTTCTTATTCAAGAAAAAAGGTGGAAATATAATATTTTTCCATGTTTTTATCCTTTTTTCATGTTCTGTAGGGTGGATAAATTTTCTCGGTTAGGAAGGAAAATATTTTCCGGGCAATTTTTTTCCATCCTTTTCACTCAAATATTGGATAAAATTATCATGGCTTAGGGGTGTGATAAAATTATCAAGAAAGATAAACTTTTTTCTCTAAAAAAGAATATAAGATAAAAAAAGGTGGGGACCACCCAAATATGATAAAATTTTTCACTTGTTTTCTTATCCTTCATTTTTTAGGGATAAATTTTCTTTAAATGAGAACAGAACCTTAATGTACTAATATCAATTTCCCTTTTTCCAAACAAAAGGAATAGCAATTGATCAAAATTCAAAGTATTCAACGAGCCGCATAAATATTACTTTCACAATATATTCCTTTTTAACCTATATGAAAAGAATGTTGTTAGAATATATTGTAATTATTTCTTGTGTTTTATGTTTTTATTCACAAGTACTCCATCTGTCTCAATAAAATTGATCGTTCCTTCCGGTTGGGCACAAATGTTAGAAAAAAAAAATGAGAAATAGTATAAATGATGATAAAATATGTGTGATGTTAAACAATCACATTATGCCCATCCACACAAAAGAAAAATAGTACTCCGTAATATATTTTCCAGTGTTAAATATCATTTTTTTTAATTTGAATTAAATTTATTTTCAATAATTTCTAGCTTGAATATTATATTAATACCATACTTTTAAATTTATAAGTTAAATGAAATTTAGAATATTAATTGGATTAAAATTATATTTTTGAATTTATAAAGCTAAATGAAAATTAAAAAATATTAATTATTATTAATGATTAATCTATATTTATGATATAAAAAAAATCAATCTACTTTTATTCCGATTCAAAAAGTTTGGATGAATCAATATTTTTCTTCTATTTAACCAATTTATGGTCACTCATAATGTGGTTGTATAAATTTATTCATAAAATATATACTACTTCCTCGGTCCTGTTTATATAGGGACACTTTCCTATTATGGATGTCTCACTTATATGGGAACATTCTTTAAATGTAAATTCTACTTTAATTTTCAACCACACAAAGACATTGCCCTACACGCTACTTTAACTTCCAATCACCAATTTTTTCTACCAATTATTTTCTTAAATTGTATGCCCAAACAAATATCCCTATATAATCGGGACGGAGGGAGTACTATTATATAAAGTTGTGTAATTGTGTGCACATGAGTAATAAATATATTTTCAAAGGAAACTAATCAATTATATTAATGGGGGTGCCTAATAAGAAATAGGAGCCAACTTTATCGGGTCTGAGAGGAATTACTTGTTTTGTAGGATTATTCCACATTTAAGATCGGAAAGTTCTAGTAGCATCTTATAATTGGTCCCGATTAAGAAGAAAACAATATTTAAAGTGTGGAAACAATCAGATAGTAGAACTGTAAAAAAATATTGACTTTAATTTTCAAGCAAGGTTTGGAGAAACGGATAATTTCTTCAGGAAACATTCTCTATCGATGCGATTCGCCCATGACTTCAAACATGTACGTTCTTAAAGATTGGATATCATTGTTTTCAGATCAAGATAAAATAGAGAGGGAAGTGGATTGCTTGTCTCGATAATGTTCTAATCACATTCTATCCAACATTTCGTATATATTTGCTCAAAATAGAAACTTAAAATCTAATTAGTATAGTGTTACAATACATATTAAAACGTTAGTTACATTTCATATTGTTTTATCAGCCGTGTGATTTTTTTTTAAGAACGTATGTAATTGTTTATAAGATATTGGAGTTCAATAGAGTTGGAAAGTTACGACAAGGCATGTCTCTCTAAATCTAATAGTGAGTTGTTTCGCCGTGAAGACATCAGGTCAGGACTATAAAGGACAAAAATATCGATATTTAAATTTTATTAATTTTTGGGAAAAATGTCCATTTTAGTCCTCAACGTTGACACCGAAATGCAATTAACTCCCCATGGTTCCAAAACTTGCAAACACGTCTCCGAGGTCCCGTAAAATAGGCAGATTAGTAACCATTTTGACGGAGAGGCAAACAACCGTCTGTTAAATTCCGATTTATAATTTGTTTTTTTTGCTATTTGGCAGGTGGATGATCATGGTGGAGTCGAGTTGCCCGTCGAAGCTATAGCTGCCGACGATTTTGAGGTCGCCGGAGGGGGGTGACGCGGACGTGGTAGGGGAGGTCGTCTTCGGACATGGCGAGGAGGCGGTTGTTGAAGAAGACGAGGCCGGCGTTGGCGA
>JAYJMF010000056.1:1446876-1457013 GCA_036873715.1 Salvia sclarea
AAAAGGAAATGGGACAAGAAGAATGGGACGGCCCAATAAGGAAAGCGGGACAAGAAGAATGGGACGGAGGGAGTACATTTTAATCGGATGACGAATAGTTTTTTTTTTTTTGAAAAATTGTATTATAAATTTTCAAATATTCAGTACAATTTATTTATTTTAATTAATTGTATAATTTGATTTAAATTAGTTAAAAAACAAAAAAAAAATAAATAAATAAATATAGAGAACTATGATATGGAGGTCTTCAATGCAGAAAAAATGGGCTCTACTTTATTTGACTAAAATTAAAATATTATTATTTTTTTGACAAAATCTTCTATGTTGGAGAGATTTGCCGTGAACACTCTTATTATTATTATTATACGATAAAGAAAAGGGAGGGATAAGAATTCTGGGGCAAATATGAAAATATATTAAAATTCATCCAGAAATCGTGGTTTAGCAGATTGTACCACGGTGGTGTGCCCCTGACTTATGCCGGCAATATCTCTGTAGTCAATTACGCTCTACTTTTTCTAATAAAGAATTAGGTACTAATTCAGTGTGCCCGAAATCAACGTGCGCGCAGGCGCATCACTTCACCGGAAACAGTCCGATTTTGTTCTCTCTCTCTCTCTCTCTCTCTCTCTCTCTCTCTCTCTTTTTTTTTTTTTTTCGATTTCGAGCTTTGAGCTCGATTTGATAGGAAAATTGGTCGTTGGATTGCTGAGATTTGTTTGACATGGCGACGAATCAGAGCCCTAGTCCGAACAACAATGCCGGCCCACTCTTGCTTCCGGAGATCGTGCCGGATGGCCTGGCCCGAGAATCTCCTATCATAGCTTACACCGAGAAGGTAATAGTGCCGGAATTCTAGTTTAGATCTCACTGACACCCGAAATCATGCACTACTGTTTTGATTGCTGTTAAATTCAATTTTGGATTTCAGATAATTGAGGAAGAGCAGCTTCAGTTGAGGAAGTACGTTAGTTTGCTTCCCATCCTTCGACTTATTTCTCTTTATATTTGCTGATATTTGATGCGAATTTCTCTTATTTGAGTTTGTATAATATTTGCAAGTATTAGATTGATGAACACTCTGTTGATCAAGTCATTCTTATCAATGTTATCCTCTCCAGCTTAATTTCGTGAAATGTAGTGTTATCCTGTTTCATCACGTATTCAATGAAATGTAGTGTTGATCCGAGAGTGTGTTATGAACTTATCAAAGTTATTCTGTCCAGCGTAATTTAGTTGTGCTTTGATTATGAGTTTGAGTTGTTAATTATGCACCTATGGCATGTAATGTTAAATGCATTCATGATTTTGAAGTTGCTCTTGACTAGTGTGAAAATGTCATGTTTAGGAAAATCTTTGATCAGTGATTCATGGCCTAAAGTTTATGACGATTTGATGCCCAAACAGAGTAATTGAATTAGCAGAGCTTCATTAGATAACCACATCATTGTACTTATTTATCTACCAATAATTATTCACAGAAATCAATTCAAAGGAAGCTTCAGTTCTTGGGTGTAATCAAGTTACCATTATTTTTCTCCTTTTATTTACTAATGGAGGTTATTAGGATTCGCAGATATGTATACAGCAGATATATACTTAGCTGATGAGTTCATCATTAGCATTTCCTAATTCCTATGCCAGTTACCTCATCATGCAAATATCCATCTTAACTTATCAGGTGTAAATAATGCATCATATGTCCACTCAGGTACATTGAAGAAAACTATTCTAAGATTCGAGATGTTGAACGAGAACTTGCAAACCTCTCAATGGAAATGAAACTTACAGCTGGTCCAAAGAAAGCTGGTATGTTTTTGTCAGCAGTTACTAAGAATAATTTTGCGTGTTTTATTGAGTATAATGCCATTCTTGTATTACTCTATCAGCACTTGAACACCTAAGGAAGAAAATAGAAATGTCAACAGAGAAAATTCGTCTGGCTAAGGTGAAAGAAGAACAAGCTAAAAAGGTATGCTTCGTTCTATAAAAGATCTGATCTTTGTTATCTATTCTATTCCAATGTACTATAATACTACAACGTTTAAACATCATATATTTCTTCATGTACTCTTTGAATTACAATAAGGGACGTAATGGATTCTTTCCATCTGTTTGATGTATCAACTTGTAGTTGATTAGAAGTATACATATTTTGTTTCCCATTGGAAGAAATGAGGTTCAAATACACATTTTAAGATAATTTCAGAGAAACTGATATCTTCATCTTCTGGCATAACTCATTGGTCACTTAGTTTGTGTCTTAGGATTCTTTTCTTAGAATGTATCTAGGAATATTAAGCAAACTAAAAATTTGATGTTCTTTTTTTGTCTTGTATTGCCAGGTATTAGAGAGAGAACTAGAAGTAGTCAGCATAAGTCATTTTTTTCATCTCACACTTGCTTCCTAACCTCAATGTGTAGAATCTCTTTATTACTTATGTGCTAATTTTAAGCTGCAGAATTTTCTAATTTTTTATTTTTACTTTTTATCAGTCATATTCTTTGTGAAGGATATGCTTAGTACTTAGTAGGTCCATTTTTCACCAAAGAATGCTTTTTTGAATATCTACTTAATCTAAGGAAATGTTAGATGTATTCTTCTCCTACATTGAAGTGTGTAAGTCTCTTTCTTGTAAAGGTATCAGATGGATCACTTCTAGTTTTGTGTTTATCACTAGGCCTGGGAAGCAGCAGCAAAAGATGTGCAGGATGAGGAAGCAATCAAGCAGAAGCTTTGTGATGATCTAAGTAATCTGGTAACTGAATCTTAATGGAAACAGGCCCTGTTAATTTATTTGAGTACTTATCTAAGTTATCTTCTTAAACTATTTGCAGGTCCAGGAAAGTAGCAACAGCCAGCTTGCTAGACTGGAGGAACTGAAGCGCCGTATGGAGTCTCTGAACCCAAGTAGATCTTCCAATACACATACGCCCTCAGTAAGATTCATGTGTACGGTGTACCTTTATCTTGGATTATTGTTATGCACTTTGTTTGTCTATGCTTGATGCTTTATGCTTCATGCTTCATGCTTTTGTTCTCTCCGTGATGGTTCATACACTTGAGTTTCCCAATGAATAAATAGGACTTACCTCCATAAACCATTCTATCCCTATTTGACATCTCAATTTTCTGATTCTGCAATGAGAAATTAAGAGATTATAGTATGTTCTGTCTGGTCCTACATAACACTTCCGTTGATATTAATCACTCATTTCCCTGCATAGAAACCACTTAATTTGAGCGAACTCTAACGTGGCATTAGTTGAATTTTTTGACAAGTTTCGGCTAATTACAATGTGTAGGAGGGAAATCAAAGAGTGCCACATGGTAGTGAAGTTTCTTCTGCTGCTCCAATTCCAAGTACATCGGGACCACCCAGTGGAACTATGGGAACCATATCTACTGATGTTAAAGCAGAGAACTCCCTTATAACTGAACAAAACCGACAGCCTTCTAATGACAGCGAGGGAAGAGGGAAGAAGAAAAGTTCAATTCAAGGAAGAGTAAGGGGAATAGGAGCAGTACCTAAGGGTAGAGGGCATGCAGCACCTGGTTGGACTGGAGCTGGTTTTGATGTGGATGGCAGAGGTTGAGAGCGAATTGTGGCTCTTGGCCATTTTCTTAATTAATTTCTTCTTTATTTTATCGGACAAGTTCTAGTTGGTCACCAGGACATAAACTAACAGGTTATCATCTTTCCTTTAAACATGTAATATTTGATTTATCTAACATGAAAAGTTGTCCATTTATAAATGAAATATTTCTGCACTCTTCTTCAACGGATGAGTATGACCCTTGACTGTGGCCCAGTAGTTTGACTGAAAAATGTCACTTGAATTTGTTCAATAGTAGCAGTAGAGGCCTTTGGATATATTGAGTATTTGTGTATGGCATATAACTAGAATGTAGATGTTAGTTGTGTATTTGTTTGATGTTGTGATTAAGCTTCTCCTTGGGTGATTGATGATCCATTTGTACTTGCCAGAACTCTCCTGCTGAAGAATGGAAACTGGCATCCATCCTTGTTTTGAGAGTGACAGGTAAGAAATGCGTCATTAAATTCACCTACTACCTTCATAAATCATAGTTTCACAAAAATGAATAAATTATTAAAATTGATGGTGCATCATAGAAATCAGGAGCAGTCAGATAGTCCTCTTCTTGGATCTCCTTCCATCATTAATGTCTTAGCCATTTTCTTGTCATATGTTATAATAACCCATGTGCCCCAAAATTCAAAATGGGCGCAAAGCATTTAACCCTGCATGTGCACTTTTCCATTTTTCATCTACATCATTTTCATCTTTTTTCCTATGTGCGGATTCATTTCCGCCATCCCTTTATTTGACCTTTTACGTTTATGGCAATCTTCATTTCTAGCTATGTACATCAGATATCTTTCTTCAACTTTCTTCAATAGAAAAGAAAAATTTGTAACCCACAATTTATCTTTTTGAATGCTTACATAACATATATGATATGTACTTACATACCATGGTGATACAAGTAAACATCGCAATAAAGTGAGTAAATAGGAAAGGGATAAGTAGACTGAATCTGAGATTATTACCTAACAGAGGAATGATAGCTCCCCCTTAAGACATGGTGGATGTCAGTCACACTCACTCATTTGTAAGCTTCAATAATACACCACCTATGTATTATTTGAGAGAATAAAAAATATATGTTTGAATTTTATTTTTCCACTACCGTCCACTTTTTTTGAATGAAAGACACATAGTATATCTTTTTAATTTGATGAAAATAACCAAAAAAAAAATTATTATTATTATTATTATCTTGAAGGAAGTACTGAGATGATGATGGCCCATTGTTGAGGTTACTCACTGTAAGAAATGATGATATGCTTATTAAATATATTCTCCATGTTTTGTTTCTTCCCATTTCATCTGTACTGACACCTACCGGTAGAAACTCTCAGTAGTATATTACTACTACATAGTTAGGCCAAACTGCTCTGCAGGTTTCCGTTGCAATATATACACACAAACCCATTTACAAATAAAATAATTATATATAATTCTGAGATCACTGTGGTGTCTGGTCGGGCTTATCCCCAATTTCAAATTGGTGAACGCTTTCCCTCCCTTTGATATTCTTCAGCAAATTCAAATCAGAAACATTTAAAAAAGAAGAACATGAGAACAAATAAAAGAAATTGTTGTTTTATGGTAGCAACCATATTACTCAGTACTTCAATTTCTACTCCCTCGGCTGTCCGGCTCCGGCATATACATATACGCTACATCCATTTACATACATTTTTTTCTTTAATATGCATTAGTGTGATCAGTCTATTCTAGTTAAGGAAGTAATAGGAAATTAAGTAAGACGACATCTTTATTTTGAGATGACGTGATGTTTTATCTCACTTTCCTCCTCTACGTTAAAAGGGCATCCACATGAAAGTAGATCTCATTGCTGGACAAATGCAGACACGAAAAAGTGAAAAAAGTAGGATTTTTTAAAATCAGTTTTCTTGGGAGAAATCAACTTTCTATCTTTTCTACTAGAGATTTTATTGAGGTTGGACTATGGCTATTTATTGGTGCTAGCTCATCTTTCCATAAATTGAGAATCATATGCTCATGATTCTCCATTTTGTGCCCACTTTTTAGGAAAAGTAATTTACAAAAGCACTTGGATAATTTTGGGACTGCATTTTTGGTTCACAAAATTTTCTCAAAACTCATCTATTCTGGTATTTATAATTGTTTCTCTTATATTTTTTTTTATCAAAAAAAGAGAAATTTTTATTTAAGAAGGCACAAGCAATACCGAAAGCTCATAACAGAGCATTATATCACAAACCGCTCAAAGAATCCACAAAAGGATTTTTAGCCCAGTCAATAAACGACCAGGCAGAATTCATAATGTTTCTCACTCGACACCAGCTCTAAAATTGGCATTTGATTTCCTCCTCCAAACATTTCGAGTCCCATGGGGATTTTTCAAAAATCATCAAATCCATAGAATAGGGGAGGAGACAAGTATAATTTCATTTTCATGTCACTGCTGCGCGGGTAAAAATAAGTGGAAAAGACAATTAGTTCAAACTCCAACCACTTACGTTTCTAGGTTGAAGATTAAATTACATTCTTTGCTTAACCTGCGTGGAATTTTTACAGCCATTTTGAGCAGGATGGAACTAATATATTCATGATATAGTAGAGAAGTAAAATGCATTTGTATGTTGAAGGTTATAAATTGATTCATACTATATATTATGTATGTGAGAAAAATAAAAGAAAAAGTTGAACAAGGAAGACATAAGTAAAATAAAAAAAAGAAAAGAAAAAGGTAGTTATTGTAATTAGAAAGAAGTTGGTAATTTATGTTTATGGCATCTGGTGACGTGGCAGCCACCTCTTCTGGTCTCCGTACGGACCCCGTCCGCCACCATCTCACTCACTAACTGCTCCACAATCTCAGCTTCCACCTCCCTCACCAACCGCTCCCCTTCCTCCCAAATATACCCCTTCACCGCCGCCGACAGATCCTTCTCTATCAAAAAATCGATATCTTCCAGCACCTCACACTCCTTCCCCGGAAAATCCCCTATCCTCTCGCACAGATCGTCCACCAAACCTAATTCGTCCGCCCCCGGAGATCTATTAATAATCCACGGCTTGTAATCCAAGTGAGGTTTCAAAATATCAGCCAGGATCTCATCCACCAGCTGGAAAATCAGCTTCCGGTTGCACCGGTGGCTGAGAACGGCGGCGGAGGGGGTGGATGCCGGGTGGAATAGCTCCAGGTAGTAGAAGATGGACGGATCCAGGGGGTGGGAAGGGGTGTGCCATTTGCCCAGGGTTAGAGGGGTTAATTTGTCGATTATGCCGGAGCGTTTCAGGATTTTCTGGATGTAGCATCTGTACTCCGCCGCGGCGCAACCGTTACCGCTGTCTGGTACGGCGTTTTCTGGAGCGGTGAATATTTTATCCGGCTGCTGATTGTACGACCGGCACGTATTACTAGATAACTGTGTGTTCCTTTTCGATGAAAGAGCATCTGATACCTGTGGCTGCTGCTGCAACCCAAAAACCAAAATTATTTATTTTAATTTTATTTCACAGGGATATGACAGTGACATCTATTTTTGGATTTTCTAGCCTATATGTCTACGTATTTTATGGCGATTTCCACAATTTGAATGATTAAAATACTTGTATTATCGAGTAAAAGCATAAGCAGGCGCAGGCATGACCGCTATCATATCTTTTGACCAGAAAAACCCTAACATGCAATTTTGTTAATTTACTCAAAATGAGTTGCTAAATTGTATTTTATTGAAAGACATAAACTTTCCAAAATGAAAGCCATTAAAAAATAAATTGAAAACCTGTTTTTGAGGTAGTTTAGTAGCAGGAGGGGAAGGGCCTTTCTTGACCGCCAGAACTGTGGGACCACCTAAATGAACAAGCTCACTGGACAATGGCGCTTTCCTCGATTTCTTCTCCGACGCCGGCGATGATCGGACAAATGCCTCTTCTTTCTTCTTTCTGATGGCTTGATCGCAACTTTTTGGACCCCCCATTTTGCTGTTTTCCTTCTGAGGGTGATGTTGATTAACGGATTGAGGCTTAGGCTTGGGGGGATTAGAGTCGGAAGATGCTGAGTTTCTTGGACTTGTGTTGGTGTCTAAAATCCTTAATTTGGGGGAAGTCGTAGATTGGTGCTTGGTTTCGTTCTTCTTGGAGAGCTTTATGAGGAGATTTTGATCTCTTCGGAGTTCGTCTCTGGTTGTGTTGGTGATGTCGAGGCCGACTCTTCTGCTGACGCTTTCCTTAACTTGCTTCAGAATCTGCTTGGCGTAGTGCCCTGGGCTTCTGTTCTCATCTTGGTGCTGGTGCCGGAATCTGTGCCTGGTGGTTTTGAAGTCATCGTTTGTGTTGTTGTTCTCTTTGTTTATCTGCAGGGAGAGGCGATGGTGGTACTCGACGTCAGACCTTCTGGCGGAGGAGATTCTGGGTGTCTCAGGCAAGGAGCGGGCGCCGACGTTGATGTCGTCGTCGTAGAAGCATCTGTTGGTAGTGAGATGGGAATGGGAATGGGATTTAGTTGGGGGTTTAGAATTTGGACAGGAGAATGAGGGGGAGCTGCTTTCTGGGAGCAAATCGAGGCCCATTAGCCTTGCTACCAGATTTGGGGTCTTTGTCGAGGGTGAATCCATGCTCCACTCATCCTCTTTTCTTGATATTGAATCTCTTGTTTTGATTTGGATGCCAGCCTGAAAACATACATACATAGTATTAGCTCTACTCTACTGGTATACAAATATATAGAATATTGCGAGAGAAGTACTAGCTAAGCTATACTTACAGGGAAATTAAGATTTTGTTGTTGTTGTTTAATATTAATGGCGGGTGGCTCATCCACTTCCAAGCTGTTTCTTGGTGCCTCCACGCCTGCATGGAGAGAAGAAATTAATACTGTACTTTGAGAGAGAGAGAGAGAAAGAGATGATACCTTTTTCCTCAATGAAAGGAGAAGGGGAAAGGGAATGTTGGTGATGATTGAGATGGTGCAAATCGAAGAGCTGAAAAACGGCACACATACAGCCGGCGGAAGTGGTGTGATCATCCTGCTTATTGAGAGCTGATCTCCGGCGGGGAATTCCCCAATAGAGCCACTCTCTGCCCATATAATCACGACGGAAGGGAAAGCTGCTGGGAGCGGACCACACAAATCAAACAGTTTATTACTACTCCTACTATTGTTCATTCACTCACTCTCTCTCTCTCTCTTGTGTTATTGGGAATAGGAATGGATGACGAAATGACCACGCTCTCTTTCTTGGCTTATTTTTGTAGAGATGAATATGTGTGCCATCGTCTCTCTCCCTCCCTCCACAATTTTAAATTTAACTTGGCTCGTCGATTGGGATCTCCAATTTCAATATGAATATGCCACATCTCATTTCTTTTAAATTACTAATATTTTTTCAAATTTCCTCATGTTCGCCACTACTCTTAAATCTTACTGTAATTAATATTCCGACTACATGACCGTTGATAACTCACTCATTCCACTCTATATTTGAATCTAACTACTATAATACTAATATGCTATTCTTTTTTTGTTTAATAAAATATAGTGTGGGTTCAAATACCGACCCTATAAATATTACGAAAAATCTTTTCTGATATCACAAAGACCAAATACGAAATTAGACTAACAAAGCTCAGGGACAAAACATGAATCCAGACTTAACAAAGCTCTAGAGCAAGTCGATAATGACATATCATATATGAATAAAAAACTAGGCATAATCAAGTTAAAGGAGTCTAGTCAAACCTAAAGGTCACTCTCGTAAGAATACTTAAGACTGGAACTTGATGGATAACTTCAAACTTGAAAGATGCAAATTTCACGAAAACAACCAAGCAGTTAATAACTGGTGCCATTTCTAGGAAATTTATGCAAAGACGTTGATGATCATGTTGTTTCCTTATTTTTTGCGCTTTTCAATGCTTTTGACCTCACAGGGTTTTTTAATTAAATATTGCTACAGTGAGAGGGGATTGTAATACAACCCCTTGCACCATGGACATTTCCGACCTCGCTGACTTGAAATTTGTATTGATTTTTGGGTTATTTGCTCTTGATATTCTTCTTGTTCTTGGCAAAGTTGTGTGCGAATTTTTGTTTTGACGCTTGTTGTGGCTTATGTTGATGTTGACTAAAGTAACATAGTTTCACCTTCTTCTATATATGCTCCAGATAATTCAATACATGCATTTAAAGAAATATTAGTGACACCATATAAAAAACCATCCTAATAAAGCATATCAATCTTCATGACATAGAACCATGTCACGCAACAAGACCTATGTTTTTTTTATATACTAGCAGGGAGAACGTGCGTTGCACGTATAATAAGTTTTTTTTAATAAAGGGAATGAATAATACTATTAATGAATAAAAATAAATTAAATTTAAAAAAATTATTATCGATAATCTATAACAAAATTCATATTGGAAATTATATATACATGCAAAAAATTATAAAATAAATAACATATAAATATAAAAGAACTTCTAATTATTTTATTTGATTGATGATTGGAGAATTTTTCTTCTTTTGCTTATGGCTCACCGAAATAATCTTG
>JAYJMF010000056.1:1457113-1476614 GCA_036873715.1 Salvia sclarea
ATCAAATATCATAATAGTTCATATTTAATTATTTTATAAATCTAAACGGGTTTGGGTGGATAATTAGCGGGTATTACTCAATGGGTTCGGGTCGGGTTTGGGTCATAAAGTTAATACCCGTGACGAATTTGGGTCGGGTTTGGGTTTAAAAGTTTTAGACGGGTTTGTGTTTGGGAAATGCTTAATGGGTGGGTACCCGACCCATTGTCATTCATAATCGGTTGGATTCAGTTAACCTTGTGTTTTATTACTATTAAAAACTGTAACGGGATCGCTAACATCGAAATTTTCAAAAATGAAAAAAAAAAAAAACTTTCTAGTTCGGTTTAATCATAATTTTGGGACAATTTCGGTAAGATTTAATTTTTAGTATCTTTCGCTCACCCTAACTAACCATGCTCATTCATCTAATTTCTTTCGACCAAACATAGGTGTTGCACCCCTATCCAGTTTTTTGTTTTTTTAGAAAGAAAAACTAAAACCGGATTACCCATGCAAACAAGGAGAATAGATAAGTATCCAACAATGAGCTGTAATTTGAAATAATTTCTGATTTAAGTGTAACTTGGTGATGAATAAGAAGGAAGAATACAATTTTTGGTTGCAACGGACAAGTATAATTGAAAAGTTCACATAATTAACTAAGTCGTGCCAGGTCGTCAAAACTTGGGGAACACATGAATTCAATTCATTTCAAAACTTTGAGCGGTGGAGGGGAGAGTGGGACACGCGTCCGAGTGTTGGAAGAGAAGAGAAGCCTCCTATTCTGAGTTGAGATTTGGTCCCTTACGTGTCTCATATCCCTCTTCTTTTTCACCACGTCTTTCCTTTTCCTATTTCTCTTTTCCATTCTCACTCTCTCGCGCGTCACTCCCACTCTTATCAAACTTAACAAATATCTCACTAGTGTTTTTATGACAACTATACACCTCTTCTCTACACATGTCATTTATTTATTCATTTACATGCCTTCTTCAAAAGATGATGTTTAGATGTTTCAACGAATGTATTGTTATTTTACTGTTAATACAGATGTATTAAATTTTCTTTTTAAAACATCTTCATTATTCATATAATTTTAAATATTTAATCTATTTCATTTAAATATTCATGTTTTGAATTGATATAAGTTTTAAAAAAAATATTGTTAACTTTAATTATAATTAAATTTTGGTCTACAAATAAATGTTGTTAAAATAAAAATAGTGTTAGTGAAAAATAAGTCTCATAAAAAGATATTGATAAATGTAAAAAGTATTTTAAATAAATATTAAAATAAAAGATATCAAGTAAGATGAGGTCATTTTCAACAAAAGAAAACAAGCATATTTAAGTGGGACAGATCAAAATGGAAAAACATGGATATTTAAGTGTGACGGAGGGAGTAGTGTATATTTCTACTATTGTCTCATTCTCCCTCCGTCCCTTAAAAGGGTGTAAAATTTTCAATTTTTGTTTGTCCCACAAAAGTGGATACGTTCTTTATTTGGAAATTTAATTTGCCAAAAAATAACAATCTTCAACTAATATACACATAATTTTTTGAAAAAGTGGGTACATTCACTTTATCACTCATCATTTTATTAAAATTCGTGCATTTCAAAACTCGCACACTTTTGAGGAACTAAGGAAGTATTACTTTTCAACTCTTTTTAAATCTCGTGCCCAAAAGAAATGTAACACATTCGCCCGGACGGAGAGAATAACATATACTCCCTCCGTCTCATTACAAGCGTCTATGTATTCTATTTTGGGTGTCCCATTACAGATGTCTGCTTTCCTTAAATTAAATAATTACCACTTTTCTATTTCCTACTTTATCACTTAATTTTTTCTCTCTCTTACTTTATTATTTATTTAATTATATTTTTACTTTTCTCTTTCCTACTTTATCATTTAAAGTATTTTTTCTCCTACTTTATCCAACCTAAACACTCCCTAAATACTTATTCCTTAATCTTCGTGTCCCTTAATTACATAGACGTTTGTAATGGGACGGAGTTAGTACTTACTTAATTAGTAGTCTATTGAAATTCAATAAAAATTATCGGGTGTTATATCTAGGTTTAATTACCTATAAATACACAAACTTTCTCCAAAATTTGGTTTTTAACCAAAATTATGATTCTAGTAAAAAAAATACATGAACTTTACAAAATTTTGGAATTTGGCACAACTCTAAAGTTTATTATGTAATAACTTGATTATATGGAATTCGATTAATAACCCGAAACTACTGTAGAAAAGCTATCTACGAGACAATTCTATTAGTACTCGTGTTGTTAGGTTTCAATCACTGAACTGGTCGGAGAAAAGCCTAAAAGTTATTTTCCTAAAACAATTATATTTATATAATTTTGTTAGAATTTGGATTTGTATATCGAGTACCATTATAAAGTTATCATTAAGAGCTTTCTAACGGTAGCTTCAAATCGTTAATTAGACACCGAAAAATCAAATTATGTGTCAACAAGGTTAAATTCCAAACTTTTATAAAATTCATGTATTTTTGAACCAAAATAATAGATTGGGTTAAAAATCAAAATTTGAAAAAAAATTGGTGTAATTGTATTTCCTAACAAAATTTACAACGATAATGGCCACATAATTTTCCGACAACTCTTGATGATGGTCCCCAACTCCGAGTTATAGCACCTCACACAGTTTTGCTATCCAATTCGACAATCCTTTAGCCTTGATCCAAGAAAGATCTTTGCACCATTGAAAACGAATAGACGTCGATCTTTGCTTCTATAATAATACCAGCCCTTAACTCGTTTCTCCTCATCAATAAAATGATGTGTGAAATATGACGAGGAGAGCCTAGGCAAAGGAAATCGGTAAGGAAAAATGTTGGAAATGTTTGGGCACACGCGCGCAGGAGAGAGGCACGAAAGTCGAATATGACACATAGCGATGGCGCCACGTGTTGGAAATCGTGGGAAAAAGCATATTTAAATTATTGGTAGGCCTAAAAAAGTAGGCGGGCCCACCTACAAAACCACTGCGTGTCGTGACAGCAGGCCCCCATTTGTACGAACTTGTGTTCCTTCATCATTGCTGCTCTCTGCTCGTGTACGCTCCAGATCTCATCAACTCCTCAAATCAACGGCCACCATCTCCCCCTTTTTCTCTCTCCTGACCAATACGGTGGCGGGTAGCTGCCCGCTGCCCTCTTCTCCGCATAGAAAAAGCAGATTTTCGATTGCATCCCATTCATTCATTTTTTCTTCCGATTCCAAGTTGTGGTGATACATTCTGAATAATTCATCAGTGAATTTATAAGCGTGGTTGATTAATTGTTGTTGCAATCAATGGCTGGTATAGTTGAGACGCAGACGGCTACTCCAGTTGATTCCGGTTCCAAATCGAGGAGCAGGATGGAAATTCATCGCCTTAATTTCGACCTCAGCGATTGCGCGATGGCGGCGCCGCCGCTGAGGAAGAGGCGACGCAAGGTCGATGCGGTGGTTATTGAGAGTGCGAAACGCCCGAGAAGTGACGAATGTCCGAGATTCGGCGTGACGTCTGTCTGCGGGAGGAGGAGAGACATGGAAGACGCGGTGGCGATTCGCCCCTCCTTTTCTGATGATTTGCACTTCTTCGGAGTGTTCGACGGGCACGGGTGCTCGCACGTGAGCAGGAGATGCAAGGAGCGGATGCACGAGATCGTGAGAGACGAGTACGAGAAGGGAGACTCGTGGGAGGATACCATGGCGCGGAGCTTCATCAAGATGGATGATGACGTGGCCGAGTGGTCCAGCTCCTCCTCCGCCTCCACCTGCCGCTGCGAGATGCACACGCCGCAGCGCGACTCCGTCGGATCCACCGCCGTCGTCGCTTTGGTCTCCCCCGAGAAGATCGTCGTCTCCAATTGCGGAGACTCTCGCGCCGTTCTCTGCCGGAACGGCGTCGCTATTCCCCTCTCTGTGGATCATAAGGTAGCTAGGGTTTCTGCATCAACTTTTAATTATTGTTATCGTGGAGTTATGGTCCTGATTCTTTTGTTTGTGTTGCAGCCGGACAGACCGGATGAACTCCGCCGTATAGAGGAAGCCGGCGGCCGTGTTATCTACTGGGACGGTGCCAGAGTTCTCGGCGTCTTAGCCATGTCTCGAGCCATAGGTGAGCAAAAACACTAAGCTAGGAGATTAATTAATTGCCATCTGTTTAAATTACTGATTTAATTTGTAAATTTCAGGCGATAGTTATCTGAAGCCATACGTGATCTCGGAGCCGGAGGTGACGGTGACGGATCGTAGTGCGGAGGACGAGTGCCTAATCCTGGCGAGCGATGGGCTGTGGGACGTGGTCTCCGACCAAACTGCTTGCGGCGTGGCTCGGATGTGTCTCCAGTCACGGAAACGGTCTCCTGAAGCCGACGCGGCGGCGACCGGAGACAGCTCGTATCAGGCTTGCTCCGACGCTTCCATTTTATTGACGAGGCTGGCTTTGGCGCGGAACTCGACGGATAATGTTAGTGTTGTAGTGGTCGATTTGAGGAGGGACCAATGACTTTATTTTATAACATTATCATATGCACCATGTATAATTCAATTCCTAAACATTAATTTTTTAATATTGTATATATTTAGGTATATAATAATTTTTTGTCCCTCTTTCATAAAGGAAGAGGTGATGTTGAATTAATTCGGAGGTGTTGAATTGCCTCTTCAACTGTAATCTTTCGATTCATATCATTATAATTTTTTTGAAACGAAATGTCTGACAAAATTATTTTGGTGCCCTGCAACATATCGAAATTTTGAGTCTCAATCTTCTAGGATATTGCGACATGTCTTATAAATCCTAAATCATTATGTTGGGACATGTTTTAAAGAATACATATAAACTTTTAATTTTAAATTATTGATATTGTTATATTTCTCTTATTTATTTATAAATTTAATAAAAATGACTATATTTATATGTGGATGTAATAGAAAATCCAAAACTCAATATACACATATGATATAGATTTTTTTCCGAAAATAATCTTAATATGTATAGGTACTTTTATAAATTACTATTTTTGGCTCATTATAAGTGTTTAAGTAATTACGGGCACAAGTAACTACGGGCACGGAGATTAAGAAATAAGTATTTAGGAAGTAGAAATAAGTATTTAGGAAGTGTTTAGGCTAGATATTTAGGAAGTAGAAATAAGTATTTAGGAAGTGATTAGGCTAGATAAAATATGAGGTTAAGAAATAAGTATTTAGGAAGTGTTTAGTTTAAGTAATTACGGGCACGGAGATTAAGAAATAAGTATTTAGGAAGTGTTTAGGCTAGATAAAATATGAGATTAAGAAATAAGTATTTAGGAAGTGTTTAGGCTAGATAAAATATGAGAGAGAATAATTTAAATGGTAAAATAGAAAAGAAAACATAAAAATATATTTAAATAAGTAATAAAATTAGAGAAAAGGGTAAATGATAAAATAGAAATGAGAAAAATCTGTAATTATTTTCTTTTATGGAAAATAGACACTTATAATCGATCCTCAAAAATAAAATACTTAGACGCTTGGAGTATAAGTTAGTCTTTAATTGAAGTCTAACGAGATGGTTATTTTTATAATATTTTTTTCAAGAAAGAATCCCAATAGTTGGAGGTACTTGTATATTTGTATACAATATAAGCTTTTAATCGAGTCTAACCAAATTTGATATTTTAGATTATAAAAATATTTTGAGGCACGTTTGGGTGCGATGCGACGGATGACGTGCACGCCGTTCACACCCATAAATATTTATGTATAAATAATTTATACTGCATTGTATATAGGATAAGGTCTAAATAAGTCCTTCCAAATTTTTGCGATGCCCAAATAAGTTCATAACCTTATATTGTGTCCAAGTACTACCTTAATCTATAATACAATGGGCAAATTACACCAATAACGGATGGAAAATTTAACACCGTTAAGTAATTATGTTTTTATTTAAAAAAAATTATTATCTATATATCTAGCCAACAAAATCGCCGGAGCTGATCCTGACGAGGCTGCGACTGCGACCTCTCCCTCGGCTTCAATGTC
This sequence comes from Salvia sclarea, assembly GCA_036873715.1. Classification (NCBI taxonomy): domain Eukaryota; kingdom Viridiplantae; phylum Streptophyta; class Magnoliopsida; order Lamiales; family Lamiaceae; genus Salvia; species Salvia sclarea. The sequence goes on from JAYJMF010000056.1 coordinate 1,463,155, forward strand.
GGCCTCTCCTTCGCCTCCAACACCGCCGCCAACTCTGGCTGAATGTGGCCCTCCTCCGCCGCCACATCAACTGCGGCCTTCCCCCCCCCCCCCCCTCTCCCCCCCACGAATTCTTCTTCGTGGCCTCAGCCTCCTCCTTCCACCACTATCAATACAAGAAAATTCAAAATTAGCAAGGGAAAAATTCTCATGCTAAAACAAGTCTTTTCCCAATCTATTTTCTTCGTGGCTAAGCTTATTCTCTTACTAATCTAACATTTTCTTGTAATGCATGTTGCCGCCGCCGTTACCCCCATCATCAACTTCGACCCCCACTCCATCAATACCTCCAACGCCATCGGCGTCGGCATCACCCCCTTCCTTAACGCCTCACCCTGTGTCCCCCAGCCCTCCCTCACCGCCGCCGATGACGACGTCCTCAACTCTTCCCGCACCCGCGCCGGCATGTAGCTCTGGCGCACTAGCACCTGCACCAAGATTCCTTGCCCTACTTGAAAAAACCCTTGAATAACGTCGATCAAACCAATCTCGTCCCCCTCATCTTTCTCCGTCGGCACCACCACGGACAGCGACAACCAACTACGATTGCTCCACACATGTCAAGAGCACTTAGGTCCGCCGCCCGCCGCCGCGAGCGCTAGCTCATGGGTGGAAATGCTGCTCCGGGAAAGGCGGGCGTCGTGGACACAGCGGCCCGATCGGTCCGAGGCCTTCCAGGCGCAATGCCTGATCTATGCGCCTCATGGAGGCCCTCGGCGTGCGCCGCCTCAGCCTCGTCGGGATCATATCCCGCGGTTTTGTGGGCTAAATATATAGATAATAAAAAAAAACAAAAAAAATGCAATTACACAATTACTTAATGGCGTTAAGTTCCATCCGTCAATAGACTAATTTGCCCATTGTTTTATAGATTAAGGTGGTATTTGGGCACAACATAAGGTTAGGGACTTATTTAGGCCTCACTAAAACTTGGAGGGGCTTATTTGGACCTTATCCCTTGTATATATAAATGCTCAATAGTCCAGCGAAAAATTGCGCTTCCTCACAATGGCTTGGGTTTGAACCCCACCAATAGCAAGGCAACGATTTTTCTTCTTTTTTTTTTAATTTTCATTTTCATTTTCTTCTTCTTTTTATTTTATTTTTCTTTTTTTCTATTTTTTTGTTTTTCCTTTATTGTTCTTCATTTATTTTACTAAAAGTATTGTCAATTGTATACCTAATAATGTTATTTCAAATAACTATTAGTGTCATTTTATATCACTACAAGTGTCATTTTGTATAATTTATAGTGTCATTTTGAATAATTATTAGTCATGTTTTGTATAATTAATAGTGGCAATTTAAAACACTAAAAGTGTCATTTTATATCACTATAAGTGCCGTTTCAAACAACTATTAGTGTCATTGCAAATAACAAACAGTGCACAATTATTTATTCTAAACCCTAACCCCTAAATACAATAATAGGGGAAGACAAACAACAAACTGCTCCTTATTCGACTTCAAAATTAGTATATAGATAATATACCGGCAATAATGAAATAAAAGAAAATTAGAAAGTGGCTGAAAAAACACAAAAAAAATACATTAAAATCGCAAAAAAAAAAAAAGTTTACAAACGACACTACATGAAAATTTCACATTTAAGTTTCATTCAAATAATATAAAACTAAATTATAAAATAAAAAGAAAATAAAAAGTGATTGAAAAAAAAAACACATTTAAATCGCAAAAAAAAAAAGTAAAGGGTGTTGGTTTCGAACCCACACCTTCCAAGATTACCAGCACTTAAGTTCAAGCTGAAAACTATTAGGCTATAACAGCTATTTAATATAGGAAAACAGAATTATATATATATCATTTCCTTAGATAGTATGTAGGACCAATTCTAGACCACACATTAAAAAAAAGAAGGAGTCCACAGATGAATGACACGTGTCACCCACATAAATATTCATTCTCCTTTTTTTTACGTGAATTATGCTCTGTGCGCTCCTCCTCCTCCTCCTCCTCCTCCTCCTCCTCCTCCTTCTTCTTCTTCTTCTTCTTGCGCGGGGCGCAGTGGAAAACGATGGTGGCTGATGTTCAGCAACGACGGTGGCGACAACACCCACCGACAATTTTTCACTTGATAATTTGAAAATATTCTATGGAATTTTGGTGTTTGGATGATGAAATTTTGATAGAAAATTGTCGAATCGAGAGGTATGGAGGTTAGGTGATGGTTTTGTGGTGGTTTGTGGTTATGGTGGTTCATGGCGGTGATTTATAGAGGAGTTCGCCGGAAAAATGAAAAACACTACTCTAAAACTGGTGGTGGAAAATTGGAAACGAATCTGTTGTTAAAAATTGAACCCTGCATATTATATTACTGAACAATGCATGATTTATAACTGAACCCTGCATAATTTATTACCAAACACTACATGCATGATTTATTACTAAAACATATATGAATTTAGGGTTTAGCATTTAGGGTTTAAGGTTTAACATTTAGGGGTTATGGTTTAGCATTTAGAGGTTAGGATTTAGCATTTAGGGGTTAGGGTTTAAATCTCCATAATTATCACCGAATCTTGCATAATTTATTATCAAACACTGCATTATTTATACCAACCACTACATGCATGTATTATTACTGAACACTGCATATTATAAAACAGAATACTGCATGTTTAAACCCTGTATAAAAATAAAACAAAATACTGCATAATTACAATAAAACAATGCATCCGTGTTTTTTTGTCTTACAGAATATGCTGAACGCGCTGCCACGTGTCAGCATCTGGTACAACCCGCATTTTTTCACTGTATGATCCATATTTGGACCTATATACTACCTAAAGGAAGGATTCTACCATAACCTAACCTATATATATATATAAACATGAAGAATAGCTACCTTTTGGAGTGTGGAAGTGGTGTCAAAATCATTACATATAAAATTTTTATAGTATCGAAAAAGACAAATATGGAAAGATTGAAAGAAAAAGCATGGGATCGAAGTTGTCCCTTGAGGATAAGAACAAATGGTTTAAAACCCATCTCTTAATTATGGCCATCTCCATATCCACCATCACCTCTTCCACATCATATATAATACTCTGCCTCCATTAGTCTACGCCTTCACGGAACCTTTCATATATATATAACCAAGATTTTTTTCTCTTACTGTCATTATACCACAAAACCAACTTCTGACGACCTAAATTAATTGATAAATTATTTAATCTTCTTTTTAAAGTACAAGTACATTTTTTTGACTTAGAGAAGGGAGCGGTGGAATTTGAACCCTAAAACTTACACTTGGTTGTCACGAAAGTATACATGGACTTGCTATGTATATGGAAATGTCATAAAAACTTGCAAAAATATCGTTTAAGGAGAATGGTTTGCTAGTCCACTTATACATTTTCAATGTCCACGTCAACTTAGGTTTGTCTAATTGCGATCAATGTTACTGCACAAATTATAAATGTCATCAATAATTGTGCCAAAATTTTTTAAATGGTATATCAATGATGAAATAAATAAAAATGGTGTTGAGCAACAATCAACCTATATTTGTAATTAAATAAATTAAATATGAATATGTACGTACATATTTTGTCGAGTTGATAGACAAGATGAACCGGTGAATATGGTGATGAAAAGACGACAAAATTAAGAAGATATAGATTGAAAAGAACCCCACATAATCTAAATTGAAGCTATGCTAAGGCTGGGCGTAGCTACCTACCTATATACTAGTACATGTTTCGTGTTTATTAATAAAATAAATTAAAATATAATACTCCTACATATGTTGTAGATTGAGAGTGAGAGTGAGAGTGGGATATATATATATATATATGTAGATAGGTGCATGTTTGATTTGAGAGAGTGGGGGAAGCATGCTCAGTGATATATCTCTATCAACCATCTCCACTTTCAACGCTCTCACTCATCAAACTCACCATCTCTTTCCTTTCTATTTCCTTTTTCCATATATTTACTTTTGTTTTATTACTGTTTCTTGATTTTTTTGGCTAAATTTTTACTGTGTTTTTTTGCCGTTTGTTTTATCCTGAACAGTGCATGCATGTGTTCAGACAATGATCCGTCTACAAAAGTTGGATGGATAGATTTATTTGTTTTTTATTCTTTTTTTGAGGAAAAAGTTGGAATTATATGTCACACCTGAAGTGGTAGTAGTATTTAAGTATATGCCAAATACATGCATAGTCGTCCTTCACCAGTTGAACTTGTTTGTGTTGGATCATTAATCAGTCATTTCCTCGACTTTATGTGGACACTTCCTTACCACAGTTATAAGGTTTAATTCATCACCCTAACCTGTAATGAATGTTTTTAAACACTAATATGATCTTTGAAAATTTTCTATTTATTACTTAGAATTTATGTCTTGTTTCCATTTAGCCTGAGATCAAAATCCAGCAACATAAATTTGATTTGAGGGGTACTCCACTATTTTATCACTTCTTGTCTCAATAGCCCAACATCAACAAGAATTGCATCCCCTATAACAATGTAGTATAAATTAAGTTACACAGACCACTCTCACTGGTGGTCTGCGGTTGCACACGGCTACCTCGATGCCACAACAAACGATGTTGTGCCAAAATTTATCGACAACAATTAACACATACAAAAAATTTATTTGAGGGTGCTTCAATTGACCCTAGAATAACTAATGAAATAATACAAGTACGATTCCAATACAGTCCAAATCATATTCAGGTTGACAAATTTTGATTTATTTTACAAATTAAAAGATCGGATACGTACTAATTAATGTGATATTCTTTTTAAGGCCTAGACATTTTTTATTGTCATGTTAGAAATTTAGAATATATAATGAATTACTTCAAAATATAATCTAAGTTACTTTTCAAAGTGATACCCTAGTTTTGTCTTCACGTTCCCTCTTACTCGTCTTAGTTATCTTCGTGCGTTATAGTTTATTGAAATTAATGCTCATTTGAATATATAAAGTTTTGTCCTGATGTTCATCATTTTCAATTCATGGTCTATTTGGCGTAATAATGTAAAAAAAACATGAAACCTAATTACCTAAAGATGACTTTTTACCTAAATAAAGTAACTAATTAATTCTATAAAATTACTGCTATTATTTTGAATAAAGGATAGAAATTTGGATAGTTTTGGATATGGATATCTGTGAGTGTTTCCTTTAGCATTCATGCAGGCTGAAATCCTCATTCGCCATCAAGGATCAAATTGCAATTTTGACGATAATATTAGAGTAATTTTTTGACACCACGTTTTAATTTGAACATGATATAATACCCATCCTTTTAGTTTATAGCAACTACAATCTCTCGATTTCCTTTAGCAAGTAAGGGAAAAGATATACTCCATTCGTTCCATTTTTCTTGTCCCGTTTTTTTTATTGTGGGCCGACCCATTTTTCTTGTCCCATTTTCTTTTTTGACAAATAATTACACACAAAAAGCATGTGGACCCCATGTGTACTATACTCTCTCACACTCATTTTTTAATCTCTGTGCCCAAAAGAAATGGGACATGGAGAGTATATATTAACAAACTTTATCTACAAAGTAGGATTTTTTACAATTTTAAAATGTCGGTTCGATTTAATTTTATTAACCAGATCGATTTTATTAGAATTTAACTAATTTATCATTTTTAATTTTTATTTAACTAGTTAGTTAAATTCTAATGAAATCGAACCGATTAATAAAATTAAAATAAATTAATTTTTTAAATTGTAAAAGACCCCCTACTTTATAGACAAAGTTTGTTAATATAGATATTACTACTCTGACCAATATTCTTTCAATAATACACGTGGACAATCTTCGCCGAAAAATTGAAAAGGTCATCATTACTACAAGTCTATAAATTTTGTAGTTTCTTACCCTGATATTAAATTGTCATTTTACTAAGAGAATAAATTAAATTGTTAGAATACCGAGAAATTGTATTTACTCGTTATCTTTTGAATGGATTTTATTTATGTGCGCATGACGGCATGAGTATTTTCATAACTTTATTGGTAGAGTAATCAATAAAAAAAGATACAAGTTTTATAGGAATCCTTAATAAGGGAATTTCACCAATTCAGACCTAAAAAATAAATTGGCAATTCATGATTTCGACTTGAATGATTAAGTCAGTGAGAGTGGTCAGCCAACATAGAATCTTTTAAGCTATTTTTCATTTAATAAAGAAATTTTATTGTTATTTGGTAACCTTTAAATATAAAAACACAAATTATTAATAAACATTAATGCATAAACAATATCGGGACCAATAATTAGTGCTTTCTCGACTCGATGTGGACGATTCCTTCGACTTTCTAAGCAGTCATTTACTACACAAATAATATGTCCATTGTTATTTGTTAATACATAAGCTAAAGTTAAAAGGATCATTTTAAAATTGATTTTGGGCCGAAAGCTAACACCTCAAACTTAATTTAGCAACCAGAATTCAAGGCAACAAACATGCCCTTATTTATGCAATTCAACCATTAAAGCTTTTCACCATAGCCATGAGTCACAGTTTGTTGCAGCTTAGCTCATTTTAGTTTTATTTACAACCAAAACTGCTCACGAGCATGTGTTATATACTATAATACAAAGAGGCACACTCATGTGCAACAGGTCGCAGACGGTGCGATCGGTCAACGGCCCGCGTTGGCCGTTGATCCGGTCGTTGACTTTTCGATTTTTTTTTTAGAAAAGCCCAATTTTTTATAATGACGAGTGCCAATTTGAAACATTAAAAGTGTCATTTTATATGACTTCAAGTACCGTATCCTATAAATAATAATGCTCCCTAAAAACAATAATAAAAAGAGTATCAATTTGAAAAACTAAAAGTGTCATTTTATATAACTGCAAGGGTCATTTCGAATAACTAATAATGTCAACTAAAAACGATAATCGGGGGCGGCAAACAACAAACGGCTTCGCCTTCAGCTTCGAAAATTAATATATAGATAATGAGACCGGCAACAATTTTGTCTTTGAGCTTGCTCCGGGTGCGCCTTCGGCTCCCCTTCGCTCGACTCATGGCTTAGAATATGAGCGGCAAACAATTGGTACTTTATTATATAATTCAAGTATCATTTTAACACACTACAGTGCCACTTTATAGACCTAACAATGCCGTTTTGAAACACTATTAGTGTCATTCGAATAACTATTTGTTATCACTAGAAGTGCCACTTTGTATAACTAACTGTGCCAACTTGAATAACTATAAGTGTCATTTTATATGAAATATAAAACAATACACAAAGAAAAGAAAAGAAAAGAAGCTCAAATAAATTGACACATTTTAGTTACATTCAAATAATATACATTAAATTGAAAAAAAAGAAAAAAGGAAAAAAACACACAAAAAAAACATGAAAATCGCGAAACAAAAAAATTTTGAGGGAGGGAGGATTCGAAGCCCCACCTGGAGACGGAAATACTTAAGTTGGCGGTTAGAGCCAGTGGGCTACAACGTGCTTTAGGCAATTAACAGAATATATATTATATAAATAAACTCGGTGTGAACGCGCCGCGTCGCACGGAAATATTCGTGTTAACTTTATTTAGGGGGGAGTTTAGTTTGAATAATAAGGATAAATTTATAATTTGAAAGATGAGATTATTAAATAAGGTCAAAATAAAAGTTAGTTATCTTCGAAAGCGGTTAAATGTACAAGTAGTTGAAAGGTACATGTATCAATGCAGAAGGTACACGCAGGTTCCTCTGAATCCGTAAGTCAAACTATATCCTCCGATTTCATGCCCACTTCCGATGAAACTCGCCGCAGTCTGCTCCCGCCGTTTGTCGACCTCGACGATCACCAAATCCGATCCGTTTTCCGGCAACCGGGTCCTCCATGAACCGATCAGAGAGCTGCACGCGCACCTCCTCCGCACCCACCAGCACAGGAATTCGAAAGCAATGTCGCAAGTAATCAAATCATACGCTCTATCTCAAAACTCTCTGCATAAAGCCCGTTTCGCTTTCGGCGAGATCGACCAGCCCGCACTTCCCATTTGGAATCACATGATACGCGGTCTCTCCATAAGCGACAGTCCTGTTGTCGCCCTCCACATGTTTGATAAAATGCGTCACTCAGGATTGCGCGGTGATAATCTCACTTTTATATTTCTATGCAAAGCCTGTGCTAGAGTTTCGGACTTCACTTACGGGAAAAGAGTCCATGTTCATATTCTGAAACTCGGATTCGAGTCATATCTTTATGTATGCAACGCATTGGTTCATATGTATGGTTTTTGTGGTGAATTATGTTCTTCAAGAAGAGTGTTTGATGAAATGGGTGACAAGGACTTGGTATCTTGGAACTCTCTGATCTGTTCTTATAGTAAATGTGCCAAGTATGCGGAGGTTTTGGGGATTTTTGAAGCGCTGATGGTGGAGAATGTGAAGGCGGATGCTGTGACTTTGGTGAAAGTTGTTTTAGCTTGTAACCATTTAGGTGCGTGGAGAATTTTGGAGTCTGTGGTGGATTACATAGAGAATAATCATGTTGGTATCGATGTGTTCTTGGGCAATACATTGATCGATGTATATGGAAGGCGCGGTATGATTGCATTTGCTCGAAGGATTTTTGATAGGATGGCTGTGAGGAATGTGGTTTCTTGGAATGTTGTGGTTATTGCGACTGCCAAATCGGGTGATTTAGTTGCAGCGAGGAAACTCTTCAATGAGATGCCGGAGAGAGATGTGATCTCGTGGACTTCCATGATCACCGGGTATGCTCAGGCCAACCAACACGACGATGCCATCAGTCTGTTCAAGGAGATGATGGTAGCAAAGGTTATGCCTGATAGAATCACGGTAGCGACTGTGCTCGCTTCTTGTGCGCGTCTGGGAAGGCTTGAGATGGGTCGGGCAGTTCATGATTACATGATCAATGAGAGTGTGGAGTCGGATATATATGCTGAGAATGCTCTGATAGACATGTATTGCAAATGTGGATGTGTTGAAGAGGCAGTGAAGTTGTTCATTGAAATGAAAGAGAAGGATTCCGTGTCGTGGAGTTCGGTCATCACCGGTCTTGCAGTGAATGGCAATTCTGGCCGTGCTCTTGAGCTATTCTCGGAAATGTCGAGGGGAGGAGGTGTGAGGCCGACTCATGGAGCTTTTGTCGGGGTATTGTTGGCTTGTGTGCATTCTGGTTTGGTGGATAAAGGATTGGAATTGTTCTGCAGCATGCAGAAGGATTACGGATTGGCACCGGAGATGACACACTACGGGTGTGTCGTGGATCTATTGTGCCGGTCAGGGGAGCTTAATAGGGCATATGAGTTCATACAGGAGATGCCTATAGTTCCTGATGTTGCAGTGTGGAGAATATTTCTGAGTGGCTGCAAAAGTCATGGAGATATGGTTTTAGGTGAAATTGCTTGTGAGAAGGTTCTGGAAGTGGATCCGAGGAATAGTGCAAACTATATCCTGTCATCCAACTCATACGCCACTGCAGAGAGATGGGATGATGCTATCAAAGTGAGACAACTGATGGCCACGAGGGAAGTCCAGAAGCCAGTAGGTTGGAGTGCTATAGGTCCTCCTATTTTGTAAATTTAAGGAAAACATATACTATCAATTCTATTTCATTTCATGCAAGAATTAGGGGGTAACCAGAAGAGAACAAAATACAATTGAAGAAATTCAGCTTGCTAGTTTGAAGGCATCAATGAAGAGACCATAGGTGAAACCCATCTTGAAATTGTTGAGGAGGGCGACGGAGAAGGTGATCTTGGGCCTGCTGTAGTAGAACCTTGTGACATACTCGGTGATGAGAACACAGAGCACAGCAGCTATAACGTCATTGACGCCCAAAGCTCCGAAAGAGAGAGAGATGGTCTGTGCTACGTAGAAGCCACCCAAGAGAGAGATGCCGCCAAAGAGTGCCCTTCTCGATGGGCTTCTGAAGTAATTACGTGATACATCCGGTATGACTCGTATGATCTCAACTAGTCGCCGAGGCCCTTCACTATCCTGCACTGCACGAATTCGCAACGAACTAGCTGACCTTCTTCCCCACTTCACATTTGTATCGCTTGATTTAGTAATCAACCCGTATTCAAGGAGGCCACTGCAACTCAAACCAACTGCGTTTGCCATTTCCAACCAACTGGAGGAAAAAGAACCCAATCATATCACCAATTTTATAGCATAATTTTTATATTTAGTGTATGTAGCTCAAATTAATAAGAACAAGCGCAGCAGCATATCAAATCATGCCGCAATAGATGTGAATTTTCAAGTGGCCTATTCAAAGCCCCTTAGCCTTAACACTGTCACTAATATTGGAAGAAAAATCGAATCATCAAAACTCCAACAAGCATAGTATCAATGAGTTCAATCACATCATAAATTGCGAAACGCAATAAAATTCTCGGGATAATATGAGGAAATTGAAAGTGGTGGGACTTTGAATTAGTACAAGTCACGAGCTTGATAAAATCGATATAACGTACCGTAAATGGGTAATTCAGGTGGGAAAGGATTGGCGCTTCATTTCATTGTTGAATTGTAGGTGAGAGTTGAAAGAGAAGAGATTGGGGGTGAAAGGGGGGAAATGAATGAAATCAGTGTATGAGGGGAGGGCCTGGATCAGGGTCAGGGAGCGATGCAACATAGTCTATGCAATTGCAGGCCAACCCCATAACTAAAACCCAAATTAAAAGTTTTAAATTTTAGAAAAGCCCAAACAATCTTTGCAGGGATTTTTCTTTTTACCACATCTGCAGGAAAATTATACTAATTGCTACTGTACATTGTGAATTAGGGGGGAAAAAAACACATGTTATCGAAATCTAACGAGCTTTTAAGCTTAACTTCCAATATTATTTTTATCTTGCGATACTTATTAATTCAAATTTTATTACATTTCAAAAGTATTACTGTTAATAAGATGAGAACTAATCTGGCTGAATTTTTTTGACTAACCTAGGAACAAATCCATTTTAAGACTATACTTTTGAAGCAATATAAATAATTCTTTTTTTGCAGTTTTGATGTATAATTCTTATTATTTTTCTGAATTTCGTTATTTTAAATATTATTAGAATTCCGAGAATATTTGAATTAACTTTTTATCCTTCTAAGTCTACTTCCGTGACATTAAAGGTTGGATATGAAGTGCCAGTATATGGGCTTTAATAGCTGGCCCATCTTAAAAGGGCCATGAAGATTTCCACGAGCCGGTCTTATCGATTGATTTCATGAGACGGTCGATCGGATAGAATTAATCGCTACAAACCCAATATTCACACATTACGATATTGGTGCCTCACTGCCTTGCCCGAAATCTGACGCAAATTAACCTTAATTTAATTCAGTGATTTTTTTTATTATTTTTTTAAAATATTGAAGTTAACTTTTATTTATATTTCGATTCGATTTGAAGGGTTGGAACATTTTCGCAAATCTATACTATATTTAAATGTGGAGTCAAATTGAAAAATTGATTTGAAATCAATTTCAAATTGATTTTGATTTGAGTGGCAATTTTGTGGTTTATTCAAAATCAATGGTTTAATATTTATAAGAATTAAATCAAATTATTCTATTTATTGGTTATACACGTTCCATCACCTATATTGTGGGGGAGTGGGATGGCCAAAGTATAATTTTTAAACTTTTTAAAATATAAGAATAAAAATGTTTTACTTTTAAAAAATTTCATTCTTCTTAAAATATATATAAATCATTAATAAATAATATGCAATATGCATCTAGAATTAAAGATCACGAGACAAGCTTTAATTTGATATAAATTATGTAAGAATTCAATTTTAAAAAATAAACAAATTATGACAATTTGAAGGTTAAAAAAATTATATAAATATACACACACTTATTTTTCCCATTTTTTTAGTTATTAAAAAAAATTATTTTATATAAAATTTTGATTAAGAGATATTTTATTAATTTGTTAAGTTAATTTTAAAATTAAATTCAATATATCAATAAAGTAAAACAAATAAATAATTTTATACGTTAGATTTTTTTAGATTGTAAAGGTAATTGCATTGTAAACTTTAAATATAAAATTTTATTTTATTATTTATAAAAGTTATACTGTATATTAAGTGTTTAAATTATTAAGTTTATAATGTCAACTTCTACATCGCACGATATAATAATTTATGATATTTTTATTATGATATAACTCAGTTTTTCGTGATTTTAATCTATAACGCTCATGATTTATATTCTACATTTTTTTTTTTTTTTAAATCATCTAATTTTAATTATAATTATTATTTATTTTATTATATCATAACTATTGTCGTGCATCGCACGATGGTAAATTCTAGTATCACTTTAAACATTGAATTCTTGTGTATCAATTGTATCCCCTTTCTCTTTTTAGAGGAAATAGGGATATTTGTCCACCTACATAACTTTAAATTATTTTTACCCATCTATATAAAAACATGCACAAAGGCCATTTGATGGTGATGGGGTGCATGAATTTTAACAAAGCTTCTCACGTGCGTCAGCGCCTTTTTCAATTTCTAGCATGTTTCTTGGAAATTGGCGAGAGGCGAGACGCCTCGCCACCTGTTGGCGAGGCACAGTTATTGGCAAGAGGCGTGACGCCTCGCCACTAATTTAAACGGCGAGGCGTCGCGCCAATAATATAAATGGCGAGGGGAGTGGCTTGGCGAGGGGAATGACATTGAATGGTTAGGGGAGTGGCATTGACTGGCGAGGGGATGACATTGGTTGGCGAGGGGGATGGCATTGGCTTGGCGATGGGAAAAAGTGAGGCAAGAAACAAAATTAGATGTTGCACGTGTGTAAGAAGCTTTGTTAAAATTCATGTACCCCATCACCATCAAATGACATTTTCGTCACTTTGGATATAGGATGCATGCTTTTATGTAGATGAGTAAAAATAATTTAAAGTTACGTAAGTGAACAAATATACGTTTCCCTCTTTTTCTTTACCCAAGGGAAGGTCGACATGACTCTGTCGGATTGCAATGATAAATTTAACAAACTAGCGATTTGTTTGTATCATATAAGGGTGTGTGCAGCGCAAAGTCCTCCGACATGGAGGGCTTTGCTTTAAAATATTAATATTTTAATAAACTTTTGCAGAGCCCGCGGGCTCCATGTTGGAGGTTATCCCATTTTATATATATAATTTCTTTATTGAATATTTGGAAAATTACAATACAATTTTGTAATAAATAAAAATAAAAAATAAGACTAATTTCAACGACCGAAACGTCTCCACATCTCTTCGATCATGTCGTGTTCGAGCTTGAGATGTTGTCTTGCATCGCGGAGCGCGACTTGGCGTTCCATATACTGTGCAAAGGAAGTAGGAGCACCTTGAGTAAAGTGAGACGCACTGCTTGAAGAGCTCGCCGCCTGATCATCCTCCCAATGTTCGACGTTTGGGCCTTCATCTTCAATTATCA
>JAYJMF010000056.1:1476714-1490950 GCA_036873715.1 Salvia sclarea
TATATATAATATAAAGTTTCATTGGTTAATTTTTAATCATATAAAAGTAAAATGAAATTTGAATGAAATTAAATAGCATTATAATTCACCCACGATTCACGCATCGCGTGGGCAATATACTAGTTGTGTCTAGTGTTGGGATAACAGAACCATGCACAGAGAGTATTTTGCAGCGGAATATAAAAATAAACGGAAAAAAAAGACAAGGTTTAACAAATTTTGTGCATATCATATGAATATAAACTGCACAGTGCCGTATGGCGAAACTCAACTATAGGAGGAATAAGTGTCAAACCGTAACGCACAACCTTGACACGTTTCAAGGAGTACAAAACTACCTCACTATAGAACACTAATGAAACTCAGTTCAAGAGAAGAAATCTCGATAACCTTAGAACACTACGAATGTTGTATGGACTGTTCACTCAACACTAAGGCTAACACTCGTATAAATAGACAGTTTTCTTCTTGATTCGGTGAGGGACTTGGAGAGCTCTTCAGAGTATTTATAGACTCTTCCAAACTTAGCCTCCAAGACTCAGAAACGTGGGTAGTTGATGGAGTTAGTGACCGTTGAGGGCGGTTAGATTGATCCACAAATGTAGGAACAACTTCCACTCTCTCAACCTACTTACTTCATCTTTGGGAGCTGCAAACTACAGCTACAACTGTCTTATTTGATTGTTTCTTCCCTCACTCTTCAATCCAATTCAGCTCCTTGATTGTAGGAACAACTTTGTTTGACCGAGTCCTACAACACATAAGTAAAGACAAAGCAAAATAATAATAATACAAGTTAGTTAAAAGGTGGAAATATTTAGAGTTAAAAATAACACTATCAATATTAATTATAAATATTGGATTAATTTTTAAAATTTGGGCCCCCTCATATTTGGGGCCCTAGGCATTTGCCCATTTGGCTCTACGTAAGGGGCGGGCCGACGGCGGGGTCGCCGAGGAATTCATGAGCAGAGGTGGCAGCAGATTTTTCACCAATCATGTCATGACGGATCGAGCTGGATTATTCAAAGAGGGGGAGCGTAATATTGACGAAAACGGTGGAGGGATTAAATTGACGGAGAAGGCTGTTTCAGAGCCATGTTTGAGAAGGAAGATTGATCGGGGCTGTTGAAGGGGATTGATAAATAGTTTTGGGGTTTTGACTATTTAAATATTACAAAACTCTAAAATTAGATTAATGTTAAATTATAGAATGTATAGGAAAAGGGTAAAAATAAATTAGCTAGAAAGATGGATATGTTATGTAAAGGCGACATAAATAAATGACGATAAGATAAAGCAAAAAAAATAATAGAATATTCGAAGTCATATTAAAGTTTAACTTGGTTAGCCCTTTTGGCAGGTGAGGGTTGAGAACGCAAGTGGGAAGTTGATTCTCATATAAAGCAAGGGACAAAATTTGACGCATTTTGTAGTTATGTTGATAGAAATGGTAGTGAGAGACTGAGAAGGCGGTTTGATCCGTTTTTTTCAGTTTTGCGCTGCTTGGTCTCAATGTGTGCTTCAATATATCAAAATAAGTACTAATGACTTTTTTGTTTGAAAATTATATTCAATATTAAATTAAGTAATGGCGACTGTGCGTCGTCTTATTCTTCTTCTTTTTGTTTCTTTTCTCTAAGCGTGTGACCACTTTTTTCTTTCTTTATAAAGCATTATCAATTTATTAACTGATGGCAACAGCAACAGCTACCACAAACATTAAGAACCATTATTTGATTCAGCATCTTTAAATAACCAAATTTTATCATTACAAATCTTGGTACAAAATATCCCAAGTTGGAGTTGGGTGCTGAAAAGCTTAGTAAGAGAAAGATTACAGTATATGAGTCAATGTGGTAATGGCAATAAATTCCCCCAGAACAATTCAGATAAATAAGATTGAACATCATGATTTGGACGCTTGACTATATAAAATCGCTATCTCCTCAAATCCGTCAAAGCACAACTTTTTCAGCACTTGAATCAAAAGCTCCCAACGGTGAAAATTTGCAGATGCAAGTCGGAAAATTTAGGGAAATTTGAATTAATTGGAAAAGGCCTTAGGCGTTCTCGCTAGCTCTCTCTTCCATTGTTACCAGAAAACAGCAACTCTGCACATATTTACTGAGCAGCAGTGGCGCCGCTTTCAGATCACCTCGAACCTTTCTGCAGCTTTCTATAATATCTTTGACGTTTCTCTTAATGAGGTAATGCAATGGTGAGGAATAAAATAAATGATCTTATTACATTCCATAAACTGCTCCACATCCTAACTTACGTACTTACCTCCCAAAAAATCGTAAGTGTACGAATCTTAATGTTACTTAAAATAAACAACAGAGTAGTACTTGCTAGTGACTATCACTACCTGAAAATAACCCGTTACTATAGCTAATTAAAAACTCCAGAGTGGCATCTCAGTTTCCATTTCCACGTCATGATTGTAGAGTGGCGGCGGCGGCAGCATCATCCCCTCAGCCATATCCGACAGTAAACCATGCATTCCAAACAGAGATTCCTCATCCATAAAATAAGTTTGCTCTGGAGTAAGCTCAGGCTCAGGCTCAGGCTCAGGCTCCGGCTCCGGCTGCGGCTCTGCCTCTGCCTCTGCTGACTGAGGTCGGAAAGCCTCCGCTGCCTCGGCGGCAGCCTTCTGGATGTCCTGAGGGCTCGACGACGCCGGAACAGGCAGCCGCCACGTGGAGTCCGCAAAATTCAGGACAGCCATTCTGCCTCTGAGTGCAATCGCCGCCACATCGTATGCACGCGCCGCCATTTCGGCGGTGTCATAAGTCCCAAGCCAGATTCTTGTTTTCTTGTTGGGCTCTCTCATCTCGCAAACCCACTTGCCGGAGTTCCGCCACCGGATGCCGCGGTACACGGCGTGCCGAGTCTCGCGGAACTTCTTCCGGCCGGCGCGCTTCTTGGGGCTGTTGGAAGCTAAAATTACCTGATGATTAACAGAAGAGGTGTGGTCTCCCAGTCCCAGTGCTTCCGAAGATGATGAGGGTGAGTTGGAGGAGCTTCCAAACATATCCATATATATATATATCACTTGAGAGTGTATTTTTTTGTCTCAACAATTTTTTCTTGGGGAGTGAGTGATATTTATAGCATTTTATGGGGAACGAGTGAAATTTATTCAAGTGTGTGGACGCTAGGAGGTGGGGTCTCTAGTGAGACACGGCATGACGTTTAACAGGCAAGACCAACGAAAGGAGGATTCAAACCCATGGATTAGCTGTTTTTTCCACTTTTCTTCCACGTGGCATAACTCCCCTTCTCAGATATTTTCGATACTTCGTCGGCAATTAATTCTAAATTTCCTTTTTGCCCCTCTAAATATCTCCATTCCCACTTTACCCCCCACGCGTTTCTTCCTCTCCTCTTTTTCACACCATAATTTTTCGGTCTTCCCACTTTTGGCCCCCACTCGTTTCTTCCACTCCTTTTCTTTTCACTATTACTCGGAATATTGGATTTAACTTTTGCAACATCAATATCAATAAATTATTCTAAAATGGAACTACAATTGTTACGAATAATGTTTAGCAAATATATTAACACACACTAATTATAAAAAATAAGTCTTATTATAATTATATTTTTGTTCAAATGCGTAGAAAATTCACATATTTTATTATCAAATTTGTGAAACTCTCTCACAAGAGTCGACCTATTACCTATTAAGGTGCATATGCCAATAAGCTCCATTTTTATATACTCCCATGTAAATCATACTCGATATACATGAATTTGAAATATTTTGTCACGAGATATTCGGTATTCTGTCAGTAAAAAGTCATCTCTAAAGTGGACACTCTACTTTTTTCGAAATATAATTTAGTTGTCTAAGCTCTGGTTGAATCTTTTCTTTTTGTTTATGAATACCCATTATTGAATAAACCTAACAAAATAACTCGCAGATCACACAGGATAGATAAATCAAGATTAAAATCAATAACTAATAAAATTGGGCAAGGAGCAAAAAGAATTCTAGCAAAAGCAGTAGACGCATTAGCTGGAATTCTTTTTTTCTCCTTGCCCAATTTTATTACTTTTAATACAGGGTGATAGGGATAGAATGAAAATTATTTTAATATTTGAATAGAGTAATGTGTATATCTAAGTATATGAATCTAGCTACCTCATAAAATAAATCAAGATTAAAGGGCCTATCCATGAGATTCGTAGGAAAACCTTGACTAACGATTGATATCCGGAAATCACGATTATCCGGGTTGGATCCACAGGATTCATGTTTCCAATTAGTGGTCAAGTCGGTAGAACAGTAACCAAACTAGAAAATTAGATAATGGAGCTTAAAAGAAAGAAATTTATTAGGAGTTTAAATATTTAAATGTTTTTTGCTAGAATTTCAGTACAAAAGTAACGAATGCCTGAATGTTTAGTGTTTTTTTGGGGCAATTTATCGAATTTACAATGCCAAAAAATATAGAGATAGTCGATAGCCTACATGTAAATTTCTGACATTTCAATTTTTTGTTAGCATATTTCCACCAAGAGTCAATGAGACATTGTTTTGTTGCATAAGCAGGATTGAAATTGACTTTTCGTGAGGTCATGTGAAATTTGTGAAACAGTTTATCCTCTCTTTTTGTTGTCTTTAGCAGGTCTACCTTATCATACAACTCACATTCCGAAGTTAACGTCAATGCTCTTTTTACATAATATCAATATCAAATTAAAAATATAATTTTCTTATTTATTAAATTATGAAATTTCTTAAATTAGATAAAATATATTATTAAAATTAAATTAAATATATAAAAGAATAAAACTACTATAGTATTTAAAATAGAGAACTTTGTATATGCAATTATCATCCGTTCATCGGGACACATTCTAGTTTTATATATTTGACCACTGAAATATCTAATAAGTGCGACCGTCATCTATGCTGAGGAAAAAGAGCATGCGATTTCTTTGCCGTTATAATATCTCAAAGTCAAAACTAAAATATACACATTCATGTTTGTATTGTATAGTATTATATCGTATAATAAATTTTTGTAACAACTAATATAAGAATTAAAATAACATTCTAGATTAAAGAAACGGGGGGATACAGTACTTGTTATTGGAATCATGTCATGAACTTTTTCTTTAACACTGAATTAGTACTAATTTAAGGATTTCTGGGTGCAAAACCAATAACCCATTCAATTATCTGCCCCCGGCCCACTTTCCTTTTTCGCACTTAAGTTCTGTTTATAGTAAGCAGCCGATCTTTCAAACGGCAAAATGGGCGCTCTGTCTCTCCAGGTCCACATTTTTTGTTAATTTCTCTTCTTCGCCGAGCAGCAACAGTGGTTAATTAGGAATAAAAGAAATTAATTAACCCTGGATTCCTTAATTTGTTGATGTTCGCAGACTGAAATGGAACGTGTATAGTTAGTTTGAGAAGATGATGGGACTCAGGCTCATAAGAAACAAATTAATCTTTCCATATACTGATACATCTCTTAGTTTTCGTACTTGCCCAAAAAAAGTGGAGTACGAATTCTAATGTCACCTAAAAACAATCATATTCGGCTAAGATCGCCTAGCTCAAAACTGAAGCCCGTTATTATTTTGTATAACTACTGCTAGCTAGAAAGAATAACTCCAGAGTGGCATATCACTGTGAGCATCCATTTGGGCGTCATCGTTGTAGAGAGGCGGCGGCAGCATCAGCCCCTCAGCCATATTCCACATCAACCCATGCATCCCAAACAGTGCTTCCTCATCAACAAATATCGAATTCGAATTGAAATTCGAGTTGGAATTCTCATTCTCCTTGCAATTGGCCGCCTCCTCCTCCGCTGACTGAGGACGGAACGCCGCGGCCGCCTCCGCAGCCGCCTTCCGAATGTCCTGAGCACTCGACGACTCCGGAAGCGGCAGCCGCCAAGTGGAGTCCGCGAAGTTGAGGCAAGCCGAGCGCCCTCTCAACGCAATCGCGGCCACGTCGTGCGCGCGCGCCGCCATTTCTGCGGTGGGGAAAGTCCCGAGCCAGATTCTTGATTTCTTGTTGGGCTCTCTGAGCTCGCAGACCCACTTACCGGCACCCCGCCGCCGCACGCCGCGGTACACAGGGTGGCGCGTCTCGCGGAATTTCTTCCTCCCGGCCCGCTTCTTGGGGCTGTTGGAAGCTAGATTCACAACCGAAGACGAGGAGGAGTGCAGCTCTAATTGGGCGTCTGAGTTGTAGCTACCGAACACGTCCATAACAGGATTATCTTTTCGGAAAAGTTAAGGTTTGATGCGATCTACTTAAAAGTGGTTGGAAGTGTTTTTCAGTTGTTTCAGTTTTGGGGGAAACTGAATGAGTATATATACGATTTGGGTGAGTGGAAGTTAGACTTAAACACGGAAATCAGGATTGAAAATGCCAGGCTGGCGGGCCACGGTTTCAAGGGAAGAAGAGTAGAAAGAGGAAAGTGGGAAGGCATCCACGTGTAGCTTCTGGGTGAACATTCACCTGACGTCCTGTATCCCAAATTTCCTATTTGTCCCCTTCCCACTTGTCTCTCCACTCCTTTCTTCTTATCCATTTCTTTCACTTAAACTTACTCATACAGTCAAATTTGCAGCATTGACTTTCCAATTTTCTGGGATGGATATGGATTAATTTAAACACACTAATTCTTAGCTGATATTGCATTTTGATTATTTTTTCAAGTCTTTGTACTGATTGAAAATGACTCAACATTTGGAGGTGTGTTAGAGATACACAATATGCAAATATATATATTAATTATTACAAGAATGTTGATGGTCTTGCAATAGGCAAACATTCTTAAAGTAGGTATAGGCAAATAGTTAGTTAAGGTGCACTACTAGAAAATCTGCCTTTTGTGACACCAAAAAACGCCACCAGAATCATGTTATTGTTACACTTTGCCTCTCATGACACCTAAAGCAAGTGTCATAATAGTCGGTGTAACAATAGCTTGTCTGTAAGGAAATGACTCATATTACTACACTTGAAAGCGTCCTGAAAAATGGCGTCTAGTTCCACTTCCACCTGCACTAACAGCCACTCTAAGATGACACTAATTTAACAAATGCTGAATTTACGAAATAACTCCCACAAGTTTTATAATTTATATTTTCCACCCATAAAAGGCTATAATTTACAATGCCTCCCATAAATATTTATAATTTATAGTTCTCTCCCTATTAAATTCATAATTTACATTTTCCTCCAAATAAAGTCCATAAATTACATATTTTTCTCCTTTAAATATAAATTAACTAATATAACAAACAAACATGTATTGAATAGCAAAAAAGTGAATGACAATCTGCTAAAATGAATTTCATAATTATATTTCATTGCAAAGTCATAATGAGTGTGCATATCCAACATAATTCAAAGAAAACTCTAATGTATGAACAAAAACATCTTGTAATAATATATGAGTCTTTTTTGAAGCTCTAAATGAATTCTACACAATGGTTGAGCTTTGTTGTTAACTGCCAAGTGCCACCATTTGATCTTGCCTGCTACCTGCAATGCCAAAGATATATACACATTACAGGTACCATCAAACAAAAAAAAAATCATGAAGCTAGGGTCAAAGCACTAATATTTCTACAACACCTAGTCTAGATAGAAAATAGTTTATACAAATACGAGTCACTGATCTCGTGTCTAACCAGATAAAAAAAATTATAAGCGTACGAATAAAGATTTGTTCCCCAAATACCCATATAGCACAAACATACAAAAGCACAAATAATAAATTATTTAACGACGAGCAGAGAATTAAAGAAATAGAAAACACAACATGACTTATACCAACAAAAAAAAAAAAAAAAAAAGCATTTAATTAATATTTGTCACTCATAGAAGCAAATAGTTCATACTTATCACAGGAAAAACTATAAAATATTCCCAAAATAACAAATGATGCTCAGACCTAAACCAATAATATAAAACATATATTTACTCATGAATAGTACCTAACATCCTCATGTAAAGCGAGCACGTATTAGTGATCAATGGGTGTCACCTGCATATAATATATGTAGTGAGAATCCAACTATAATACATAAAGTGATCATATGTTAACAAATAATTAGAAAATATACCAAAGAACATGGCAAAACAATCATTTCACCAAGTGTTTGGAAAAGCTCTTGAATATCGCCGTAAGGCCTAACCAACTGCTCCTTAGGTTCAACCACAACTTTCACATTTGCTTCACACCAATTCACTCCTAACATTTGTCCCCCAACTTTTGTACTTGGATCGGTGCCATGAATACATCCTTTAGCAACAATTTTACTTGTGAATAAACTCCTTAGAGAAACATATGTCCCAACCTCCAAAAAATAAAAACATATAAATAATCATTTGAAATACATTTATTACCTTCTACAAAATGGAATAGAAATGTAAATAAACCTGAATAGGTGGAGCAGTCGTAGCATGTAGTGAGAGAGATTCCGAAGCTATCGTGTTTAACCCAATGTTGACTTGTGATGCATGAGATCTTTGTTCTGTTGCAAGCATAGATTCTAATTCTTCTGCCCACTTGAGTCCTCGTTGTAAAGCCTGTAAATCATTACAAAAAATATAGTGAGATACATACTAGATACATAACACCAAGTGCATACTAAGCAGCTAAAATCACAAAAAAAACAAGCATTACTTTACCAATATTAAAAGATTTAACTCAACCTAAATGAAAAGGGAAACATAAAGTATGTTACGAACTTGCACGAAAAATATAAATGTAACGAAGAGAATAACTTAATACTTGTATTTCCATGATTTGGCGTAAAATTTTGAGCATTTGCAGTACAAACTTCAGTAGCTGTCAATGTTCGTTGTGACAAATCTGGTTCATCTCGCAAGCGAGTTTTCTTTTTCGGTTGCTTCCGTCCTTTAGCAGCCATAACTGCATACATTAGAAAGTGGAGAATGTTGCCACGCTAACAGTAACAAGATGGAGGAATCTAAAATGCATATATAGCAAATTCAAGTGAGATTACATTATATCTGCTCTGCTCAGGTCACTCATTCTAGAATGAGTGGCACCAAAACAATTTGAGATAGATATTCTAGTCATTTGTCATTTACACCACATACAACTTCTGTAAGAATTCAATAGTCATCAGTAAAAATTTACATATTGAATTTTTAATGATCTCAAACCATGTAGGAGTGTTTGACAGATAGTCTAAAGTACAGTTCCCTGACACTATTAGCACTAATTTCAATTGAAAAATGCAATCATCAAAATTCAAGACTAGGCCTGATATATGTCCGACATAGTGTACTGATTTGTCCAGTAGTTCATACCAAGGTAGTAAATAAACTTAAATACTTAAATTCAACAAGCCTCTCCTTTGCTAATAAAAGTAAATGACAAAATGCTCATTTTTCTCTCCTCTTCAATACTAATACTTCTATACTTCATTAAATATTTAGAATTGAGTCCCTCTCATGACCAAATAATCACATAAGCCCGAAGCAATCTATTACTAATTAAATTTCATATCCATGAATGCAGTATTTGACAGCAAAAGTTGATGAATAGAGAGAAAAAGGCCAGAAAAGATCACCCGAGTCCTGCAAGTTCCTCATGTCTTTTTTGGATCCAGAGACTAATAAATCAATCACAGGTATAATTTCTCTCGCGGTTTCAGAAGGCATGCTTTGATAGCCCCCTAGTTCTACAAAAGCAGAATAGAGGAAAACCATAGTGATTTTTTGGACAAATTTCTAGAACCAAAGAAGTAAGTAGGTAGCTTACTCTTAGTCATAATAGGATGTAACAGAACAAGGTTTCACCAGAGTAACACTAGAATGCATCACGAAGATTGTACTCTCAAACAAATACATGATGATTGTAATTGAGAATCAAAAGTGAAAAGTCCAGTTGGAATTAATGAGGAATTTCAACGTTCATACAACTAGAATCTGCAAGGAACAAAAATCAAGTGTGAGAGAAATGGGAAAGCTAAAAATAATTTATTAAAGACATGGTAGTAAATTTTAGCTAGATGAACTTGAAGATCACAATACTGTTGTAGTAATCCATCAGACTCGGGTAGGTAAATAAGACTTGAGATGAAAACAACTAGATTACAAATTCAGAAAGTATCAAGATTCTTTTACACTGCATTTTGAGGATACCCATTTATTCCCCATTCAAGGAAAAGCAAGCATCAAGTTTCAAAACAAAAATATTTCCAGATTTACTACAATATAAACCATGTTTATATGAATCATCCATAGTAGAAAACCGTTCATTAAGAAAAAAAACAACTTACATGAATATCGACACAAAAGATAAAAACAACATACAAGAACATACATATAAAAAAAATTTAATGCTTTCTCTCTCACCTTTTGTCGTTCATCAAAATAACTAAGGCCACCTCGCCTGTGTATTTTCAATAGCCATAAATACTTCTCTTCGTGTCCTTATCAAATCATGTTATGGATAGCTCTTAACAAATACATCATCTCAAATAGAATTACGATAGACAATTCGCAAAATTGAAAGAAATTTTCTCGAAGAAGCTAAAGATACACGAAATTCAACACATAAAATAATCCAGAAAATTGAAAGAAATAAGGAATAGAGCTTACGCAGTGAAATACGACGAAACACAATTGCTCCCTTCATCCTCACATCACATGCATAAAAGATTGTAATCAATACATTGAAAATGAAATAACAAGTAATCTCATATAAAAGCAGAGGCCACTGTTGTCTGCTAACACAAGCCTAACTATTTCTTCCAAAATTCAAAGGAAGAAAACCAACCTTATAATCGAATTGGGGGTTGTAGAAATTGGGGTCGCTAGGTCTTCCTATAAATTGCGTTCTAGTTCTGGAATCGCCTTCTCGTCCCGGGTCGTCAAGTCTCTTAGAAATTGCGTTCCAGAACGGTAGAAATTGCGATCTAGTTCTGGATTGGAATGAGAGAAATTGAAGCGGGAATCCTCAGCGTTGTGGGGAGAGTGGGCGATTAGTGTTGTATCTGCTATTTCACATTTGGCGGTGACTTTTTCCGCTTTGCCGCTAAATTTCTTAATAACGCTAACTTATATGGGATTTTATTATTGTATTAGTTCCTAAAATTCATTTAAGAAATGCACGTTTCTTACTTTTGGACTATTATGGTTTCTGTAGACTACATATTCCTTTTGCTTTGCTTGAAAAGAGAGCCTATTTATATTTTCTAATTGCATGCCTAATGGATTAATATATAGTGTTTCAAATAATACATAAAAGTTTAATATATATATGTAATAGTTTAAATCCTAATTTTAATTCATATATATTCTAAATTTAAATTTAAATTTATTTTTATATTCTCCAAATTTCATATCGATTATATAAGTTAATTTCACAAATTATTACTAATAAACTACAACAAAACCTATATAAATTAATAATGTTGGGACCATGATATTTTATTAATTTAGAGAGATACTAATACATTGATAAATTAATATTGTATTAATTAAAAGAGGGACTTTGTAAAATTAGCAATAGTACATATTTATTGAAAATAAATGAATTCATATATATATATATATATATATATATATCATTAATTATATTAATGCATCAACCAATTCTTTGTAACTAATTAAATATATTTATGTATAACTGTTATAGCCAATTAAGTATATTAATGCATGATAAATCTTGTTGTAACTTCATCAACTCTTTTTGAACTAGTTAAGCTCAAATATCCCAAACAATGGCAAAATCTCATCTTCATTCAAATAATTGATCACCTACCTCATCGTCGGTCTCGACTCCCCTTCGGGAGCAAGCAAAGAGGCATGCCCCGTTCTAGTCGGTTCGGGAGCAATATAGCCCACGGTGCCCATCACGCTTGTCGTGTGTAAGTTCTTCATGTGATCGTACATCCTTGCAAGCTCGAAATCGCCCAATTTTGGATTCATATCGCGATCTATCAACACATCTGCTCGAATTCATATCACGATGGATTACCACCTCCTCCCACTCCTCGTGAAGGTAGAGCAGACCCGACGCGACACATTTGATTCACCAAATTCTTCCGAGTATAAGAGGCTATTTGAGCTTAATAAAGTATAACAAGCTTTTTCATTATATTTGTAATGTTAATAATGTCTTCGATCTATCTAACTACTCCAATAAATTATTATTATTATTATAATTATTCTAACCAGGAATATGATATTTGTCTCATTGTAAATAAATTAAATTTAATTATATAAAAAACTCATAATAACATAGAATGCATTTTAGAAACATGATATCTCACTCAATTAAAATACAAAATTCACCAGTTGCCATGAAAGTATTGCCATCTGCACGTGCTAAACCAAAGCCAGCCTAACATCAAGTTTCATAATTGAATTAATAAGAAAATGTTAGCAGGTATGACTTGAATGCAGCAGCAACCAGCAGGCAAAAGCTTTTATCTAAGCAGATAACTGACATGGCTGCAATGTTCCTCATCTTTAACCTCAAAATTATACTTGTTACAGTACATTAAGAGAGAAAGAGTGAAATAAGTATTCATATAAAGAAAACTGAGAAAGGTGTAGATGAAAGTAATAGACTAAAGGATAACAGAAAATAGCAATCAAGAAACTAATAGACTAATAGTAACAGAGAATAATGTGCCATTATATGTTTAAAGTTTAAAGAGTATCAAACTTAATTTATTTGTTCTAAAGAAAAAAAAAAAAGGCTCAAACAGCGACACTTTGTTGTAGTGACTAATAAATCCATTGAACTTGAAATCAAACACAAGGTGACTAGCTTCAGACAAATTGGTAAAAATAAAAAATCCAAGCATTTGATAATCCAAGCATTATCCAAAACTATAGAGGTCCATAAAATGTTCCATTTCCCTCTGCTCCTTGCACTTCTCAACTTGCACAGAGAATAGCAAAGAAGAAACAATATGATAGATGGAAGCATGGTCATTTAAATGAGAAACTAAAAGTACAAGTTTCAACAGACATGAAAATTTCATAGTATTAGCAGAGATGTTGACAAAAAATATAAGCAATGAGGAAGTCTTTACTAGCTAATCAAATATGCCCACATAAAGTCAAATACTAAGTTGTTGCATTTTTATTGAAATACTTGAATGATAAACTTAGAATAAGTCGATATCTTTGAGAAAGTGTTATGAGACAACAATGCGCACGCTCTTCAATTTGGCGACGAGAAAGAAAATATGATATTTCCAGGACACCCAATACGGCGATCGATCAATATATTCACTTGTCCAAGAGGCAAAATTAAAGATGAGCCAAAGTTACAAGAGAAAGGAAGTAGACGAGAGGGGAAGAAGATGAAGGGGAGCCGAGTCAAATCTGCTCTGTTTTTTCCGTTGCAGAAAAGAGATCCCTTCCTGATAGGATGCGGTGTTTACTGCGTTAGTTTAATTAGGGTAGCTCGATTACTAGTGTAGAGTCCACTCTAATTTTACCTTGTTTTTGTTTCTTAATGATATATTATAATTTTTGATTGGATATATATTGATATTATGTAATACAAATTTGACTCTTAGAAAGCTACGGATATCAAATCTCTCTTATATTTATCACTAAAAAAATTAGTATATTATATAATAAAAATTGATAATTATTAAATTATATTTTTCAAAAAAAAATCACTTATAAAATTATCTGTAACTATTCAAAAAATTTATTTAAATCCCCAACAATCAGCATTGTATAAGATATATATATTGCAAAAGTATTCCGATCACGAAATATTGACGTAACTCGTTGGAAATCATATGGAATTACGTGGTATTTACATCTGGCATGCATTAAGTGAACCGCATCAGAATTCGATGGTCGAAAAATGATGTATGGTGTTTTTGATACAATACTGTTGATCTGAGATATATTTGAAAAGTAGAATTTAGTTTGGGGTCAATTTGATATTTATAAATCTTAAATGGATAATCATTAGGTGATAGAAAGTTGGAATTTAGTTTGGGGTCAATTTGATATTTATAAATCTTAAATGGATAATCATTAGGTGATAGAAAGTTGGAGGAGGTTCCGTTGCTCAAGCCTTTCACTTGTTTACCATTTTTTTTAATCTAAATTTATAATGCGTAAAAAAATTGTTGTGAAATTGTAAGACACTTGAAGAAAGTGTAACTAAATGTGTACTATTGTGGCACTTGTATCCGAGTGCATTATTAGTATTTGATATAAATGTAGTAACAGGCTAGTGTA
>JAYJMF010000056.1:1491050-1504543 GCA_036873715.1 Salvia sclarea
GGTACCCATAGCTAATTTCCCAAACCCGACCCAAACTCGTCACGGGTATTAGTCTCCAAACCCATACCCGCCCCAAACCCATTTTATACTTACCCAAACCCGACCCAACAGAGTTTGGTAAGTGCGGGTACCCTCGAAAATCCGACCCGTTGCCATCCCTAGACAAGATTGTGAATATACGTATAAATCTATATTTGTATGGCAAAATAACTAACTCATTTTTTTACACTTTGTGTTTCCCCTCCAAAATCGTCATTTTATACATATAAAATTATAATATGCATCTTGAATTAAAGATCTCGATACAACCTTTAATTCTATATATATTATATAAAATTTGGATTTAACATGAATATGTTATAGTAATATAAATCCCCAAAATGAATTGTATATATATATATATATACACACGATCTATTTCACCATATGATTTCCAGTTTTTCTTGTTTTAGGTAATTTTTTAATATTTTTTACAATATTAATAAATATTTTAGATATTAAATTTTATTAAGAAATTACGTCATTAAGTTAATTATGAAATTTAATTAGATTGGTACGTTAATTTTTTGGAGACGCAGATCAAATGGAATGAAACGGCGAGTGGGTGAGGGTCGGATCCTCATTTACGCCCAAAATCCTGGACGGTTGGATATGATGAGATCGAACGGACACGAGTTATCCGAATCTGATTTGCCCCATCCCCCTTTCTCCCAAAGAAAATCCACTTATTAATCTATTCTTCTCTCCTTTTCCGGTGACCATCTCCGCCACCGCCCGCCCAAATCATCCATCCGCTGCCGCCGTCTCGATCCCCAATTCTCTGCAGACACTTCCGAGTGAACTTCCGGGCGATAGCACAATTCTCGCGGCTTCTCTTTCGCCGGCGACTCGTCAAGTGCTTCTCTGCTGCATTGTGTATTCCTTATGCACAAGTGAAGCTTCCGAGTCCATTTTTCAGTCTCTCATCACTGTGTATTGCTTTAATAACCACTTCAACTAATAGTTCCAGTTTAAGGTACATCTACTATCGTTATATTGATAGATGTCCAATTTTCCAAATGTTATGCGATATTCTCATAAGTCTTCTTTGAATTAAAATTGAAGTTAGAAATTCCATACTTGTCTCACAGCTGGAAACATCTTGTATAGAACTGGCACACTCACAGCTGGAAACATCTTATCTCAACCTCTTCCAAAGTCCTTCAGCAAATTCTTGAGTTTCTGGCAGGCACAGTATGTTCATTTCGTTCATGGTTTCTTTTCAATTCGCAGCTGGTGGCAGTTTACATTGCATTTTCACACCATCACATATAACTCAAAATTATGGTCTCATGTTCGGCAAGTGCTAACAACTAAGATATCCAAAATGTACTGCATATATAAAATAAGTTATGGACCTGGTCATTAGTTTTCATGTCTTTTTTCGTATTTCTGGTCAGTCTCCCTAATATATCATGATTGTTAAGAGATAAGTATCTTTTAGCTGCCCTTCAGGGTTAAAATAGTGGCTGAACTTATTATCATTGTCTCACTTATCATGTACTATGATTTTGGCTTTGCTTTGATTCAATTAATTTTCGTCCTTTTTTAGAAGGAAAGAGAGGGGAACAAAAGGAAATAGAGGGGAATATACTATGGAGCTTTTGATTGAAAAAATACTTCCAATATTTGATTGTTCATGCTCGCCTTTGCAGTTGAAGGAGGGTCATGGATGTAAATGAGGGCGAGGAAGTTATGAACCATGAGAATGATGCAGATGCCAGAATGTCGAGTAATTTGGACTTGAATGTGGAGCATAACTGTCGTAGCCCAAAATCATCCAATGTCAACAGGGTTCGTTCGTGTCGTTCTTTGAAGCATGAGGTACTCAAACTGGGCACTGAGTTTGATTCTGACGAGCAAGCATATAGATTTTACCATAAGTATGCTGAGTTGGTTGGGTTTAGTGTAAGAAAGGATTGGGTCAATAGGAGCAAGGTCCATGGCCGCGTGATGTCAAGAAAGTTTACCTGTTCCAGACAAGGACACAGGAAGAAAGACAAGAGAGATGTTAACGTGAAGAAACATCGCAAGGAAACAAGAACTGGTTGTTTGGCTTACATGGTAGTAACTCGTCAATCTGATGGAAAATATCTTGTTACTCAATTTGAGGCAGAACACAATCATGAGGATGTGAATTTGACTAAAGCTGAGAGGTTACTGGAATCATTATCAGGTAAAGGGGATTCTACTGAAGTTTCTGAAACTGACTCATTGAAGAACTCAGAGATTCAGTCAAAACTGTCTTTTCAGATGTTAGGTATACGATTTTGCCCTCCAGAAAATTTCGACGACCTTCAAATAGATGATGAGATTATCTTGAGCTCCAGAAGGACAAGAGATATGAAGGAAGGAGATGCTGCATGCCTAATGTATTACTTCCAGAGACAGCATTTTGTAAATCCTTCTTTCTTTTATTCAGTACAACTTGACATTGAGGATAAGGTTAGCAATATATTTTGGGCAGATGACAATATGATCATGGAATATGGCCATTTTGGGGATGTTGTCTGTCTAGATACGTCGTGCACAAGAGACAAAAGCTTTCGTCCTCTTGTTCAGTTTGTTGGACTAAATAATCATAGGCAAGTCGTCATTTTTGGTGCTGCCTTCTTATATGATGACAGTGTTGATTCCTTCAAGTGGCTAGTTCGAACTTTTGTTGAAGTGATGTCTGGTAAGAAACCTAAGTTCATTCTGTCAGATCAGGATGCAACGGTCGTCCAAGCTATTCATGCAGTATTACCTGAAACAAGCCACTGTATATGTGCCTGGCAGATGTATCTGATTGCCCTTAAACATCTTCTCCATGTGGTTAAGGAATATGATTCTCTTGCGATTGATCTTAGAAGTTGTATCTTTGGTCATGAGCAGGAGGAAGATTTTAACCAAGCATGGGACTCCATGTTGGAGAGACATGGCTTGTGTAATAATGCATGGTTGAGATGGATGTATAGAGAGAAAGAGAAATGGGCTGTAGCATATGGTAGAAATACTTTTTTCATTGAGAGAAATGGCACACATCTGGTGGAGCTTTTGTCTGATAAACTGAGAAGCTGCTTAGGGCCAGATCTTGACGTTCTTCAGTTTTTTAAACATTTTGAGAATGTGGTCAATGAACAAAGGTACAGAGAACTAGAATCAACCCTTGACATGGGACGACATGCTCCAGTTTTGATGACTAATGCAATCTTACTCAAGCATCCTAGTGAGACTTATACACCTAAGGCTTTTGAAGTATTTCAGAGAGAATATGAGAAATGTTTAAATGTCATTATTGATAAGTGTGGTGAGCGTGATACAAGAACTGATTACAAAGCCAAAACATATGGAAAGTCCAGAGACTTCTTGGTCGCATACAATTCTTTTGATGGCACTGTTTCTTGCAACTGCATGAAGTTTGAGCATGTTGGGTTTTTGTGCAGCCATGCTCTAAAAGTCCTTGATCATCAAAATATAAAGGTTGTTCCACATTATTATATCTTGAAGAGATGGGCAAAAGATGCAAGGATTTTGCCAATTGGAGAAAGTCATAACTGTGCAGATGATGACAACAGAAAGATTATTGCCACTCGTTACAAAGACCTCGTTCGTAATATAATGAAAATATCTGCCAGGGCTGCTCAATCTGACCCAGCTTTTGAATATGCTGCAAGGCAACTTGATGAAGTCTCACGAGGAATCGAAAGAATCCTGAATTTTAAAACTTTTGAGGAGGCTAAAGGTCCTTGTGCTTCTGATAATGAACTAGCTGATGTTGGTCTTGATAGAAATGACTTTGAGGATCAGGATATTGATGTCATAAAAGGGACCGCTGAAGCAAAAAGTATAGTACCTGATAAAGATCAACTGAATCACTGTGATGAACAAATCCCGGGTGTGAGTGGCAGTCTAAACATTCGTCCGTGTCCACCTGAGACAGTTCTATCTGTTGCATCTGCTCCTCCTACATATATTTCTTCTCCAAGTCCTGCGCCTTCACTGAGTCCACTTGCACAGGTAGATTGGTTACATTTTGAAAGACTTCCTATTGGCTGTTTTCTATGTCTTTCCTATTTAAACCCAAATGTTTTACTATGTATTTTTCATTTCTATTGAAGGGCTTATACACCATCGAATCCAGTCATATGGTGCAGAGCATGTATCAAGCATCGAATTTAACCCTTAACCAGCAAGCTAATCCTAACATGTATGAACCTTCAAGTTTTTACTCTAACCAACATCATTCTCCCAGCCATGCTCAATTCCTTCAAGTAAGTACATTTACGCATACCATTGAAAATCTATTGCATACTCTTCAAAGATGCTTTGACTAACCTGATCTCTTACTACTTCCAAGCAGGAGTCTTTGATTCATAGCCAGTTTCAGGATCCCGTATCAAATGGTAATCAATTGAAGCAGGTCAGTATAGTTGCTAAGATGATATGCAACTTTTCTATATGACCGGAATGATGCTTTGTTGACAACATTTGCTTCTCATGATGCATGTGTAGGTAATTGATGACAGCCAGCATCTACATTCATCTTCATTCATGCATTATAATCACAGATACAGAGCAGCTGGTGTTTAGAATATAAATTGGGAAGATATTGCCTTGGTGCTGCCTGAAAGATCAAATAGTATTCTGTAGCAGGATTTAGTATTGTTATATATATACATAGTTCATTATTCCATACTATTTGAGATGGATTCAGTCCTCCCCTGGTGGTGGTGGGAGTTTGGTTTGGGGGGGGGGGGGGTGCATGAGAATATGAGATGATATACTGCTAAGAGGAGCCAGAGGAAATGCCTTATCGTGGAGGTTGCATCTATTACTCCTGGGTGTAACTAAAGGTTATTCTCACTTTGTCCTATAATTTTTTTCTTCGTTCTTTTGCATTCTCCGGGAGTGACTGGAAAGTATTAAGTGTTTCTTCCATAAACCTAATTTTATCTGTTTCTGATGATGCAGAGTAGCTTGACTAAGCCTATATGATTAAAAGGGACCAGACTCGATGCTGATTAATTTTTCTGCTGCGGTCCACATTGTACTCTATCAATATGGAAGGATTAAAATCTCTTAAGAAATGTAAGTTACAGTTCTTGACGACAGCAAGTAAGTGTATATATATATATATATGCTATAGCACCCAAGCTTAGAGAATTTGCTGTAGAGTTTTCGAAAATCAACTCTCACCACTTCAATCAACTCAAAGTGGTAATGGTGAACCTATGATTCTGAATTACCTCTCTTATTATGTAAGATAGAAGATGTATTTTTGTCCTGTGTTGAATATGATCAATATTTAGAGGAAATGGGGAGATTTGGTTTGGTAGTGCAATAATGTATCATTGTGTGCTATTTCACTTTCATAAGGGGGAGGAGGTGGGTCCCATGGTTTCTAGGGCTTGTGGCTCTTGTTAGCTTTACCCATCTTGGATCACGTCTCCTGCTTTGTGTGCATTACCTTTTATACTCCCTCTTAAGATGAGTGTGAATCATTTTGAGCACCAAAAATATTACCTAATTCTTAACGTGTGATATTGTTTTCTTGATGTCAAATAATCATCCCTCTTATTTATTCCAATCATCACTCTTGGTACTACTTCAAGTGCAAGATTTTTGCCAACTAATCTAATTATGAGTTTACTTCACCGATTCTTTTGGTAAACCCCTACTTTTCTTTATGTTTTCTTTTTTAAATCCGACAGCTCGAGCCCTTCTGCAAGTAGAACTTTTTTCTTTAAAAAGAATGAAGCAACTGAAAACTCGCTCTCAAAATAAATAAAGAGAAACCTAAAACCTCACGCCGGCTAATTGTGTTTTATCATGAAGACTCGAGCAAGAAACTCAACAAATTTAAGTAATGCTTTTACATATAAAAATAGAATCTTTTTAAGAATAAAGGATAAATACTTTTGTAAAGTTTACCTTTTTGGTATTGCAAAGCAATAGTTTAAGTACTTTAAAACATATTGTTAGTATACTAAAAAAATTTAACTTTAATCTTTCTGCCTCATAACCAAATAATCTCAAGATATTATTATAAAGTAATTGTTTAAAAAGTTCAAAATCAAAATCAAAACCATGAGGTCCATGACATGAGAGAGAGAGAGCCCAAAACGAACTTCATCTTTCATAAAGAGTTTTATGTTAATCACTAATAATCATGTCAAATTATTATGAAAAATGTATTTGTTTATATATATTCTAGATTTCTTGGAAAAAAAATGCAAATGCAATTCAAACTCACTGGGCTAAAGTACTACTTTAATATGTCGTAAAATGCAGTTTTGAATCTTCACATTTTCTAGTTCTTTTAAGGGATAGATGCCAATTAAAATCATTACTTTCCCCAAAATTGTAATTATGATATGACTTTTAAATCTTGGCAATTAAAAACATGAACTTTCATTTTTTTTGCAATTAGAACATAAGTCGATTTTCCGGCGAACGGAAAAATGACATGGCGTCTTTCTAATCCTACATGGCTTTACTAAGTGACACGTTAATGCCACATCATCTTCTAGCTGTAGAAAAGATGCCAAATAAATAATCAACTTTACCCAAATTTGCAATTATAACACGAACTTCTGAATTTTGGCAATTAAATACACACACTTTCAATTTTTTTTAAATTTTTTTTGCAACTAGAACTCAAAAACCTATATATTTTGTGAATTAGCCTCCCATATGCTACATATATATCTATGGTTGATACACTTTAGTTTTTGGCTAACCCATATTTTATAATTTATATATGGTTATATATTTTGTAGACAATTTTAGGTATTTATGAAATCATATTAACTATTGTTATATATTTTGTGAATTAATCTCCCAAATTTGTTGTATTTACAAATAATTTTGACTACATGTTATCCAATGTTGTAAATTAAGAATACCAAGACCTCTATTATTCAAGATTATCATCCTCAATAATCAATAAGAGAGAGAATAACTTCACATATATTATATAGGTTTTTGAGTTCTAGTTGCAGAAAAATTGAAAGTGCATGTATTTAATTGCCAAAATTCAGAAGATCGTGTTATAATTGCAAATTGGGGTAAAGTTGATGATTTATTTGACATCTTTTTTACAGTTGGAAGATGATGTGGCATTGAGGTGTCATTTAGTAAATTCACGTAGGATTAGAAAGACGTCATGTCATTTTTCCGTTCGCCGGAAAATCGGTATGAGTTCTAATTGCAAAAAAATCAAAATTCGTGTCTTTAATTGCCAAAATTTAAAAATCATGTTATAATTGCAATTTTGAGTAAAGTTGGTGATTTAATTGGGATTTATCTCTTTTTTAAATTGGGTCTCTAACTTTCATTTATAGACATTAACTCGCGCTTTGACTTTCACCAATATGTTAGTACTTGAATTTCTAGTTATTAAATCCTTGCATTAAAACTTGGTCCATATATATGCAAAATTGTTAATCTCCAAATCAAGAATCCCCAAAAAATGAATGCATGTTTCAGTGGAGAAGTTAGTGCTCACACTTGACAATATAAACTTAATAGAAACACAGAAATTGAAATTGCACCCCTCTTATAGTTAAAAGAGCAGAGAGAAAAGAGGGAAAAAAAAAGTCAAAAAATAAAACTTTCACCTGTAAATTATGGACCCAGACGAGAAGCGCGCGTGGTCGCCACTCTCTGCCCCCCCCAACTGTTAAAATTTTTAAACCTCCCTCACTCCAATAAATACCAGCGACTGATCTCCTCACCAAAATCAGAAGCTCTCTCCATCAAAATGCTCAATCCATCTCAACCTCAACCCCAATCCATCTCTTCCACTCCACTTCCTATAATGCGCCATGGGTAAGGCTGCTAGGTGGTTCCGCTCGCTTTTCAGCTCCAAAAAGCCGTCGCCGGCCAAAGATAGCAAAAGGAACAAGTGGGCCCTCTCCGATTCCGTCGATGCTTCACTCAAGTTCAAGAATTATGTGGAAGATCCTATGGCCAGTCCTTACATTGAGGGACTCGACGCCAACAAGCATGCAATAGCGGTGGCCGCCGCCACGGCCGCAGTCGCCGAGGCGGCGCTCGCGGCAGCCCAAGCCGCAGCTCAGGTGGTCCGCTTGACTAGCGGCGGCGGGAGTGGGAGAACGGCGCCGTACGTTTCTGATCGGAGCTCTGTATTTGCCGCAGTCAAGATTCAGTCCGCTTTCCGAGCTTATTTGGTTGGTAATTTTATTTTGAGTCTTTTTTTCACCGCCAATCATAAAAACTGCATCTTTGAACTCAATTTATGTTTCTTGTGTTTATCTTTTAGTTAATACGTGTGTAATTTTGTTTTAGTTATGCAATTGAATCCGAAAAGGGTGGAAGTATTAATGAGTTTGGACTTAAGTTCCTCTCTAGGACTAGGATGAGAGCCCCCATTTCCATTTCTTGGATTATATGATGGAGTCTTTGTCGTACATATCTATTATGTGGGGAATGACAGCAAATCATATATCGCTAGTTTGATTCACACATGCAGACAATATGCCCATATAATTAGATGCTCTGCAAATTTCACCTCTAATAAAAAAAGACAAGAATTTTGGGAAGTACTGGTTGATGTTAAAGGTCATGAAGAAGGGAGTGGTGGAGGGGTAGTGGGACTCAACTCCACCAAGCTAGTGGCTGTGACATCTCACTATCACTTAGAATTAGTTTCTTTGTCTTCTAACTCAGTTGCTGCAGCAATTTTGTTCTGTGCTCTAAGTTTGTAAAGGATATTTCCTTTTTACTTTTGGGAGTTTAGATGCCTTTCACTTATCTGTAATTTATCCCTTTATAATGTGAAACAGGCTGATGTGCTTTATCTGATGGTAAAGTTTGTAAATGTCTTTTTATTTGGACAATGTGCGACATGGAAGCACAGTTTTTAGGATAAGTACCATCTGATGCATCACATGTGAAGTTGAACTGTTTTTGTGCCCATGCGAAACAACTTTACAGTTTTGGTAGCACTCTATCTGCCTTTGGATTCCACCAATCATCAACAGCCGACTTTTTTGAATCACAAGTTTTTTACCTTTGTAACTCTAGGTGTCATTAGTGACCAATTTAAGGAGAAGTGGTGGTAATTATATAAATATAAAGGACTACCACTTGTTTTAGACAGTTGCTGCTGCTTATTGAATTGACTAAGAGTGCTTACATCTCAATAATCTTGAATTAAGAAGCTTCAGGATTGCTTGTAATTGATAGGGTGAACATGCTTGATATATGAATCTCAGAATCCCGTTATAGAGCAGGCAAGAAACTTCTGACAATTCTTGAATTATAAGCTTGGTAACATGTCTAAGAAGAATTCTAAATATGTGCTTGTTATAGATAATTATGTCCAGAATCTCATACTATTTGTCACTTGGCAAAGCAAAGAAGGTATGATGTCTAATGCAGTAATGCGTATTTGTAGGCTAAGAGAGCATTGAGGGCCCTTAAGGGACTAGTTAAGCTTCAAGCCCTAGTGAGAGGCCACATTGTGAGAAAGCAAAGTGCGGATATGCTCTACCGCATGCAAACAATGGCCAAGATCCAAGCTCGAGCCTCTGCATATCGATCTTACACACCGGAGTCTTCTGATGCCAGAATTAACTTCTTCTCCAATCATACAGTTAGTCAACTTTTCCTTCACCAAATTAAGTTTTAATGTATTGTCTTCAATTCAAGAATTAGTCAAATTTGCGTGTTCAATAACATTCTCTTCTTGTGTGCATTATTTACTTGTAGGGCATGGCAAGTATGGGAAAAAACGCGGAGAGGTCAAATACTATGAAACATGGTGGATCTCTTCTTAAGGTAGTTTGCTGATGATAATCCCATATCTATTACTCCAGGGGGGAGTTTATGTTTCATGATATGATAGATTGATAAAATATGGAATGGACTATTTTGAAGGATAAGATGGTAAAACTTCAAAATTGATATCAATCCATCAAATTATACGGTTGATTGCTTGAATTATTTTTATCTATCCCTTCTGTCACTCAAAGTAACGCCCCCAAGTATTGAACAAATCAAGCAAAGAACATTCATTTAACGTGTCTCGTGGCTTCTTGAAAATTGCAGCAACATCATCCAAGATCACACATTGGCAACAATGTCAACAGAGAGAAGTCGCATATAGCTTCCAGATGGTTAAACCATTGGATGGAACAAAGCACGTGGAACAACCTCCACGAGGCCTCCCCTGAAAACGGGCATGGCGACGACGAGAGAAACGACAAGATACTGGAAATAGACACATGGAAGCCTCGCCAGAAGACCAGTGGAGACGATCCAGCAATTCTCAACTCCCACTATTTCTCAGCATGGAAGAACAATGACTCTGGGCAGGACCATTCGAAGAGGGTCTCCTCAAAGCTTCAGAGACCGAACCCTAGTATATCATCCGAGGAAGCAAGGACAGCTGACAACAGCCCGAGAATACATTCAGCTTCTTCTAGGCCGAAAAGCAACCTAAGGGGGCCGTTCACTCCTGTTAGGAGCGAGTGCTCGAGAAGTGTTTTTGGTGATTATCTTAGTCACCCGAGCTACATGGCGAATACTGAATCGTCCCGGGCTAAAGTCCGTTCTCATAGCGCGCCCAAGCAGAGAACAATGCATTACGAGGAGCTCGCTTCGAGCGCTAAACATGGCTGTGATCCTTGGAATATGGACGCAATCTCAGAAAAGGGTTCTGCATTGAGCAGCACATATGTCTACTCTGGTCTTGTAAAGAGGCAAGGGACTCCCAAAAACGATGCTGGCTACAGCCGCAGGGCCTACAGGTGAATTTCTTTGCCATGGTTGTTATCTGATCTGCATCAAGAAAGTCAGTGTGTGAAGAAGATTCACATGTTGCATTACATGAGATTGTTGCTAGAGATTATGGTAAGAACTAAGAAGACTAGTAGTTTGGGAAAAGAGCCAAAGGTTTTCTTGATCTTGAAGTTGGCCTTAGTAAGTGTGTTTTGTTTGTGATGAGAAATTGTTTGTGAGGATAGATTGAGCACTTGTGTTAGAGATATTTCCAACCATAATAATCAAGATTGCACATATTTCATTTGTATTTTGTGCCGTATTTATAACATTTGTACAAGATTGATCATTTGCTTACTTTGCTGGAACAATTCCTTATAGTTAATGAATTATAGATATCTCTTTCCTTGGTGTAAGGCTAAAGATGAAAAAGAATTTCAAAATTCGTTCTTTATTGGGAGAACATGTCATGTATAAGAAAATGGAATAAGACTAAGACACGAAGCTTGTGGCCACTTTGATTACTAATTACTTCAATCACGCATCATTTCACTTTTTGACTCAAGAAATCTAGCGACAATTAATTATGATATCTCGAACAGTGATTTTTTATAATTGGATATCAATGACAATGGTGAACGATGATAATAATAGAAGATAGATCGATAGATAAAATATACTCCTATATAATATGAGTTCAAAGGTCCCATGTTCCAATCAGCAATGGCGCGACTTTTAATTTTTCTTTGTTAATCGACGAAAAAAAAGAAGATAAATTTGTTTATGTTTATTGGTTTAGTTATAGGGCAGTTAATACATGAAGTCAA
Organism: Salvia sclarea; assembly: GCA_036873715.1. Classification (NCBI taxonomy): domain Eukaryota; kingdom Viridiplantae; phylum Streptophyta; class Magnoliopsida; order Lamiales; family Lamiaceae; genus Salvia; species Salvia sclarea. Next base: position 1,502,645 of record JAYJMF010000056.1, read on the forward strand.
AAGTATCAGATTTGAGTCCAGCGTAATGCGATACTTAAATTTCTTTATTAATTATCAAAATAATAATATATAAATTTAGGGTTTAGGGTGGTTAACATTTAAGGCCCGGCCAAGTCCGAATTCACATACTACCTTTAAATCTATTTGTCAATTAACCAAAATAAATAAATATTAACAGATAAATTTGAATTCAAAATCTCACCGATTTATTTTTGGAGAAAAAGGAGTTTTTCTTGAATATTGAGAATTTTACAAGGCTTTAAATGGACAAAATTTGCTTAATAGAATAACAGCTGTTTTGAAGTTTCATATATACGGTTCAAATCTACCAATCTTTGATTCTTTTCTATGTTGCGATTAAACATGGATCTTCCTTCTTTAAGCAATAATATTGATTAAATAAGATAAGATGAAAGCAATTTTGAACAAGACAAGACAAGACATTAATTCCTTTGTGTTTTAGTAGTAGTAATATTTTGTTAAAGGGATGAGATGATTGCTGATTTGAAAGTGAAAGATTTTTGAATTATGAGCTCACGGGTTGTTTTTATTCTGTCACTTACTCAAAAGGAGAAATTGCTCAAGTCGGCATCCTATTCGTCCTCTTACCATTTTGCACTCTCTCTCCCAAACACACATTCATTCATCTGTCTTTTCTTTTGATCAATATCATTGAAAACTTTTATTTTAATTCTAAAAAATAAATTCATGTTCCGGGCCTTGAAGAAAATGAGAACAATAAAGAGGAAATGAGAGTTTTACTCAAATTCATAACAAAAAATTATTTTTACCAACTACTATAAAAACATGCACCCCATACTCAAAGTTACGGAAATTCCCCTTGATGGTGATAGTGCATGACGATTAATTGGCGAGCGTTCGCCAATAAAATGTGGTTCTCGCCAATTAGTCGTCATGAACTATCACCATCAAAGGGTATTTTCGTAACTTTGGGTATGGGGTGCATGTTTTTATAGTAGTTGTTAAAAATAATTTTTTGTTATAAATTTGGGAAAGAAGTATTTCTCTCAACAATAAATGTGGGTGGATCAAAAGCGGTCTTTACATTACATATGTACATTCTTGAATAGAAAAGGTTAATTTATTCAGCTGGTTGATGTGGTTATTGACCACAAATTGGTGGCATATGTTATTAGATCAAATTATTGCCGCTTGCTACTTTTTTATTGATTCGTGCACTCGGGTGAAAGTTGTTTATGCTAGTAGAAAGTCTAATACTATAGCGCATCAATGGGCTTGGAATGCTCTATATTTTCCTAATAGGTATGTTTGCTTCTCCATATTCCATGCATGTGTTTAATAATATCTCATTTTCCCTAAAAAAAATTCTGAATATTTTGAAGATATACATAATACAACAAATAGTAAAATACAATGTGATAAAAGACCCGCATTAGCATAATAGCATCTATAGTCTAAAGTAGTATTTATGATCTGTTATCAAATTATGTTACAGATCTTAAATGCATGAACTAATTAATATGAAATGATTGATAGACAAACAAGCTGTAATTTTATCTTTTTTCATAATGCTTCACAAAATACATATCAAACCAACATCAAAGCTTTACAACCGACCTTAACCCAAAAGTGACTAAGTCTATGACATAAACCAATAATAATACCCTTGCTATCGATAAAAAAATGAGGTGACTGTTGGGAAATATATGTGATGAATTATGTTGTTTTAATGATCCCAAAACTTCCTAGACATGCCTTAGAATTTTATTTTATGACCTACTTGTTTTGGTCCTTAGATTAGTTTTGGCAGGCTGAAGACCAAGGCTGAAGACCAAGACTGAAGACTGAAGAAGCTGAAGATAGAGACTGAGATATAAAGCAAACTGAAGGATAGTTCTCTCTTCGACTGAAGAAACT
>JAYJMF010000056.1:1513376-1560752 GCA_036873715.1 Salvia sclarea
GGAAATTTGTATTGTTGAATATTTGTATGTAGCTAAGATATTTAAATACATTTGTATTTTGTTAAAAAATTGGAATTGTATTAGTTGCATTTCGCATATTTGTTTAAATTGTTACCGTGTTATTATCGTGTCGAGTTGTTATTGGGTTGTTATCGTGTCATTTGCGTGTTGGGTTGTTATCGTATCGGGTCAACCCGAATATAATCGTATTTTTATTGGGTTCGTGTCGTGTTCAGGTCGTGTCCGAATTTAACCTTAACGGATTGGATTCGTGTTCGGGTTTGATCTTATTAAGTCGGGTTGATATTGGGTCAACTCGATAACGACTCAACCCGCACGATATGTCAGTCCTAAAAATTGGGTAGGGGTCTCACCCACGTAACGAAATTCGGGATTTATCTTTTGTAGTTGTACCTTTTCAATAATCAAATTGTTATCATATCCAAATTTAAAATAAATTTAAATATTCATAAAATCATGTACAGAATAGATGTGACCTATATAGACTGCATATGATTAAAAACGAAAAAAGGTGATTTGAAATGATTTTCTATTGTTTTCAGTTTTCACTTATCTTTCTCGGAAGCGACACGCATTCGCCGCAAATGAGTCAGAATGAAGTCGTTGATCAGAATTTGAACGACCACGATTTCACTGCGAAAATAGTGCTTATCCAAATTTGACGGCCACGATCATCCCACGTATTCAAATCTATCCTTTCCTTTGCCCAGCTGAGTTGACATTTCTTATATTTCCATTTGTATCCCTTCTCCTTCTCCTCCTCCTCCTCCTCCGCCCCTTCCACACCACCGCCCTTTTGATCCCTCTAAAACCCTCAACTGCCGTGCTTTCTCTCTCTACACCGGCAAACACATATTTACCTTAACTACATGCACTTGTGTTACTCGCATGGGAAATGCGAATGCCAAAGAAGATGTCACTGAAAATGGCGGCGGCGGCGAGGTCTCCGGAGGTTCCAACCACGCGCCGCCAATCCGCGTCGCTTCAGCTGATCTAATGGTGAGCTCTCCGCCGCGTGATCCCCATCAGTCGCGCGCTCCTGTCTTGTTCTCGTCTCAGGTTAGGTCTACCATTCTCTCTCTAGATGTTTGTATCGTCGATCTCAGCTGTTTGGTGCAGTCGGATTTGTTGGCTGAAATTTGTATTAACTTTATTGAGAGCATCTACTCCAGCTTCATCTTTAGTTCTTGTGCTATGGCTCATGGTTATTTGGCTAATGTGAGAAATGTTGCACCGCGGATACTGATAATCGATATTTAGGAATGTTTTTCATATGCTAAGTATTGATTTGCTGATTGCGGAGATCTGTGTATTTCAATTGACATGCGGGGTTGCTCTTTGGAAATCATGAGAGGTCAACTGACAACTGAAATGCTATTTTCAATTACGTATTATTAACTTTGCAATTCAAGCTCAATCAAGCTAACATTTCTCGATTATAAGCACTATCGGATATTGCAGTTGATGTGACTAATTTATCCTGTTCGAGACATGAGGCTCACTTAGGATATTGTGTTTTGAATTACCTTTGCTATTATAGTACAATAGAACCTGTGTGAGAAATCTGATGTAGTACAGCCAAATCGAAATGCTCTTTCTGAACATATGTAGCAACAGCAAGCCAATCATAGAGTGGATGCTATTTAAACAACTAATTGCCTATAGGGGTCTCATTGACCAGCCTCTCGACACACTTAGATTTCGTTCAAATGCTTCTAGCTACAGATTGTAGGTTGCTTATAATAGTTGCAAGATTAAAAGTGCATGGGTGTGTGACCTGTGCCCTTTGGGACCTCTAAGCAGCGAACCTCCTCTGTAGAAAGAGCAAGGTCTAGTGTTTCTCCTTACCGTTCCCTTACCCCAATGGTTGACATGTATGGCAATCTGGTGATCTCGGTTTATTAAGTGTTACTGATGTTTTTCTTAATGATTTGGGAGTAAAAGATAGTTTTAGGTCTGGTCGTGTTTTATGGTCATCACATATTGTTGTGGTCTTGGAGCATATTTATTCCTTTCGCTAATGCTTGTGATTCATTGGAGTCGGTTGTTGATGTGTGCTGAACAAATATACAGCCATAGAACGAGTGGTCCTAGATAAATGTATACAATTAATTTCTATTGAACTCATGCAGTCTCTCATATCACCTCATATCCTCATTGTCAAGTCCGCTGCTAGTGGTTTTGCAATAAAGAACTAAACAGCCTTCTTTTATAAGCATTCTCACTCATATCCCTGACGTGTGATATTTGGCAGGATTGTGACCATTAGGCCTGTGTTGAGCCAAAGACAGTCTCAAACATTTCACTTTCCTGAATTTAATACATTAGGCATTTTCTCTTAAGTTATCATGTGGCAGTTTAGCACATAATGAAAATTTTAAAGTATGTAGAAAGGATGTGATTCATTATACCTAATCATCTGTGAGATATGTTGTAATATCTTCTGTTTCCAGGTTAATATTCTTTATTGATTAGTGCTGGGATTTGAGAGAGTAACCAGATTGATGTGCGTCTCTTCCAAAATGAAATATCATAAACTATAAAGTTTCAAGTGAGACTATAATCTCCAATACAAAAAATGAAAAGAAGAAAATGGGATCAGGACATCTGGAATCTGATCCATAGAAGACTAGGGAATAATTTAAGCAATAAACAAATAACTATTTCTTAATTGAGCCATTGCACATAGGGAAGTGGTTATGCATTTATATTTGGTGTTGTATATTCAACTTGACATGCAGAGAGTGTTTTCAAAATTGATATGCACAGATATATTAATGCATGCTATCAAACCAGAGTGTTAATTACATAAATGACATTATGTAATGTAATTATGACCATTTAATGCACATTTTAATTATATGCTATGATTGCAGAATAATTTGTATTCGCACATATAACTATATAAGCTGCTCACATTAATATGTTATTTACACCATCTGTTCCACTAGTCCACTAGTGTCTATAACTTATGAGAAGTTTCAAGTGTAAATGTGCACACAAGTCTTCAAATATGTTCTCGTCAGACTAGAAAGAAAATGGACATAGTTAATTCTGTGGGTCATGAACCATCAGAAGAGGGAAAAATTAGTCTAAAGATCGTCATATATGGTAAAGTAAATGATCCTAAAGGACTGACCTAGGTTGTAATTATGTTGGCAAATGATTCATGTTCAAAATTTTATAAATTACAGACACTCTCAGGGTATTGATGTCAAAATTCGAGACCCATGGTGGGCACATAGGGACTCTGCCAGTTTTGGTTCTTATTTCAACATGTTGTGTCATTTCAATATCATCGTTGAAAGAAAGACTTATCTTTTGTTCATAAGACTTTTTTCATGATTTTTATCAGCACGTTTTTTGTAGCTGATTTTCTTTACCTAGGCAGGCCCCAGTACTTCCTTTACAAAGAAGTGATGGCCCGTCACTCAATCCACTGAGGCAGAATGAAGCTCAAAGAGCTGTCGATCACCCCCTTGAACAAGGTATACCGACTATAATAACTTGGAGTTTTGGCGGCAATAATGTGGTCGTGGAGGGTTCATGGGACAACTGGAGGACAAGGTAAATCTACTCATTCCAGCAACATGCACTTGATATGTGTGCTTATTCTCTTAAACTGTGAATTAAGCTTGCCCCCCCTGAAACTGTATATAATTTGTACCTGCAGGAAAATGCTCCAAAGATCAGGCAAGGATCATTCTATTCTTTTGGTGCTGCCATCAGGCATATTTCGTTACAGATTTATCGTGGATGGTGAAATGAGATATATCCCTGATCTTCCATCTGAAACAGACCAAACTGGCCATGTTTGTAATCTTCTTGATGTCCACGTAAGTAAATGCTTAACCTAATGAAAATATCATAATTAAGACCTGGTATTTAGCTGCACCCTTAAGTCTTTAGATATGATTTCAACATGAAAAAAGCTCTGCAGTTTATATATATAAACAGAAGGGGAGATAAGAGAAGAACAAAGATTAGTTACTGTTCCTTGTAGGCTATATTTTTCCTTTTTCTTTCATTCAAAGGATTGTACTATCCATAAAATGGTTCAGTTTCCTTGAAAAAAATTAGACACATGAGACAAGCATGCCAAAATTATACTTTGATTAACATATTACAGTGATGTCTTCTATTTCCCGCCTCATGTCATATATCTTTCCTAGTTTTTGCTCCTCTTTGAAAGGTGCAAGTTCATGCGTACACCTCATGCTTGTAATACATATTCTGTATTCCATATTGATTAGGTCTTATCTTTGTATTCAAGTGGCTATCAACAGACAAGTATCAGTTGTAGCTAAAGACTGCTTTTTACCCTGAATGTTTCCATGAAGTAGAGTTGTATTTTGTATGTGCATTCAAGATAGGTAATAAAATTATGTTATGTATTACATATTGATCAATTGAAGAATTAAGAATTAGAACTCTAACCCTGCATGTGAACCAAACTGCGAAGGTATGGTTTAGTAGATTTTTGCATTACTAGATGAAGAATCTCTGGTAATCAATCCCCCCAAATGCCCGTCTCCCAAGTAATACTCTCTCCAATTTTTAATGTTTGTTGTCCCAAGTATTTTCACGAATATTAAGAAATCTAATATTTACCTATTTAAACCTTACTTAATGATTAGTTTAATTACCCTGAAATCTACGATCTTTATTTGATAGGGAATAGAAAAGGATAAGCACTTAATCTTCCTCAGTTGATAAGGTCATTTTTGGGTTAGAAGTTAGCATATAACTAAAGTTCCTCAGACGACAAACATTTAGAATTGGAGGTAATAAATAAGTCACTCTAACTCAATTCATATAGTGACCTAGAAGAGAGGGAAATGAGTAAACTTTTCTAGGACTCTTGAAGTTCCTAACCACCAGTGAATCACCATGTATTGCTAGCTCAATGACAATCTATCCTATCTGTTCACTAAGTTGCCTCCTCTAGTGCAGACACCCTAAACTTGGCCACCCCACTAGTAAATCACTGGTGAAACACAAATACAGGCTAGTAAACTTTGCCATTGGAGCTGTTAAGATTAGTTGATGTATCTTTGCGAGCTAAATTTGTAGTATACATGCCTTTACCCATGTTTTCCCTTCTTCAATTGGCTACACTTGCAGAACTCTACAGGTCACACTTAAAAAAATAGTGAATATATATGTAAAAGAATAGTTAAATATTATCGCAATTTTGAAGAATTTTAGTTACAAAAGGTTTTTTCTTTATTGTCACAAAGACATTCTTATCTTATATCACAAAAGGTGCCAAGTGTAGTGGGACGGAGGGAGTAATATAAAACAATACTACTATTCTAAAAATTACTGATATTAAATATATAACAGGAATATAATAGGCATGCCAAATTTTGTTAAACAGGGATCATTTATGATATAAGTATTGATTTTAATATATATGTAATATGAAATCTTTGTAGGAATGGGTTTGATATGTTACACCAACTTTGTCATGTCAAAATGGAAAGTTTAGCACACACTGAACCAAGTAATATGTCCCAGCAACCAATTGAAAGAAATTGATTGAAGATCTCAGCATAGTGATACTCGTGGTCTCCTAGATTCCGATACACTCCCACAATCTAGGTTGCCTGGTTGGCCTGTATGCATTACAGAGTGTATAAGCTTATTGCCTAACAATTTGGGCCACAGAATGATTAGGCCGGGCTCATTTGGCCAGCAATAGAGCAATGCACTAGTTCCAAGTTCCAACAAAGATGAAAAAAATAGAAATGATGTCAATTCAAGAAAAAACAATGTATTGTAGGTTATAGAGCTAATTACATAGTTACCGCTAAGGCTGTGCCCTATGACTTTCTGAACTCTTAAACCCCCCAGCCGTATCTATCTAATGATCTGCAGTTTTTTTGAATCTAATGGAATAAGTAGTAACGACTTTGCATTTAGTAGAATTAAACTTAAGTTAATCCTTTGTCAAATCTTCTGTTCTCTTTAATGTATACTTATTTTTTTATGGATTTGTGATTTCTGTTCTTTATTAATTTAATAACTTTTACTAGTTCTTAAATATCCCTTTTTCACGAGTATAAATTGTTATTCAAGCATAAATTTGATTGTAGCATTTAGGAATGTAGGATAGAGAAATACTTGTGTAATATATAACAGATATATTTAAACCAATACATATTAGAGTTTGAACGCGGATGAGTCTTTTCTTTAGATTTATTTTCGTGTATTTACTGACCCCATAAAGTTCTTGTTAAATCTATAGGACTATGTTCCTGAAAACCTTGATAGTGTGGCGGAATTTGAGGCTCCCCAGTCACCTGAGTCGAGTTACAGTCAGGATTTTCCAGGAGATGAAGATTTCGCAAAGGACCCGTTGCTGGTTCCGCCTCAACTGGCTTCGGGTGCTCTTAGCTCAGAAAACAACAAAGACACTAGTGCTTTGAAACCACAGCATGTAGTGCTGAACCACCTTTTCATGGAGAAAGAACGATCGTCCCAGTCCGTAGTGGCCCTCGGTCTGACCCACCGGTTCCAGTCCAAATACGTGACTGTCGTCCTCTACAAGCCACTAAAAGGTTGATCTCGCTCTAACCTTTTGCAACGGACAGCTTCTGCTGTATCTTCTCTTCGACGAGTTTAATCTGCCTCTCCCCGCCGTTTGATGTAACTGACCTCGTAAGTCGTAATATCTTTTTGTGTTGTACACTAAATCCTAAGAGCATTTGCTTGCTGTAAAAATTTGGTTAGATAAAAGAAGCAGAAGGCAAATCACGTTTGTTGTTTGTTTCTTGAGCAGAGCAGAGCAGATCAGAGCGTAATTGTTAATACGATAAGATTAGGCAGCAGCAGCATGTCTGATTTTAGTTTCACCAGTTTTTTTCTTTTTTTTCTTTTTTTTTTTGTTTTATACGAGCAAGTGTACAATCAGTAGTTAATAACACCTCATCTTCGACATTCATGTTCATCTTTGTGCGATGTGATGTTAGCTTGTGTTCTTTTTTTGGATAAATTCCTGCTTTTGCAATAATAATCCAACAATTTTGTGGGACTTGATGAGCCTTGTCTGATTCTCTTGCACATGAGTCTCTCGATCACTTTTGATTATAGGTAATTACTAATTATTGGGTTAATTGCGCTTAAATACATGAATGTTCATGAATCAATATATCAACTTTCAATTTTTTTGATTTTCCATGGATCTAATTGCTTCCAAATTGAACAAATTATTTCAAAAAATTAGCGTGGCAATCAAACGGTGTTGTTGTGCTCCCTTCGTCCCATTCATAATGTCTCACTTTCCTTTTTTGGTTGTCACATTCATAATGTCACATTCCTTTTTTGGCAAATAAAATATACATAAAAAGTATGTGGACTCTATGTGGATTATACTTCCTTACACTCATCAATTTTTTCTCCTTAATCTCTATGCCCAAAAGTAATGGGACATTATGAATGGGACGGAGGGAGTAGTAATATTTTCCACCTCATCGCTATTTCCCTCTCTTCTTTCTTTGTCTCCCAAGGCTTGAGCATAGAACTTTGGGCGACTAGCACAAAAGTCCAAATCTTGCATTTAGATCCATGGATTTATATTATTTTAGATTCTGTTGATGAACCAAGAAATCTTTCAATTTTCGAAATTATATTAATTTAGTAGTACTCCTTTGTCATCCCTAGATATCCGTTGTTTGCTGTAGAAAGATGAATTATGTCGAGGAGGGAGGGAGAGTGGGAGAGGGGAGACAAATACTTTAACTTTTCTATTTTGTTTTTTATGCAACAATTAAAACGATATTGTTTGATTGTTGCATGATTCTTTTATTTTGTCAGCTCATACTAAATTTGGGACAATACGATTTTATGGAAGAAGTTTAAAAAAAAAAAAAAAAGACACGTGTATTTAGAGGCTAATTTTAAATTTATGTCAAAAATCAGAAAGTGAGAAGTTCGTATGCATAGCGGCAATTAATCCGTCCATTAATTAATGAATACAAGATATTGATGATGTAAAAAAGAATACTTTAACTATGTACATAAACAAGGTACGGATCAAAAAAATACAATAACTATGTACTTACGCAATCTATTGTTCTTGTTATAATTGTATATAAAAAGAATATATATAATTATATACATTTACATGTATATATACATACATACATACGTACGTAGGTACACTGTTCGAGACCAAAAAATAGGAAAAAAAAAGAAGAAAAAAAAAACAATTCTAACAACGTTTCCCCAAAATTTGCTACCACAAGCAGTGGGATGCCATTTGCGAAAGACACAAAGAATCTAATAAGGTTTTGCAACTAAATTTCAAAGGGTTCGCGCTCACCCATATTCTCCAATTGCATGTATTTGTCACCTTTTTTATCTTTATGTAGGAATTTCTTCTCCTTCTTTTCCCTACTTTTCTCTTTATGGTCGCTATTTTTCTCTTTCTCCTCGTCGTCATTGTTTTCCTTGGCCTCTGCATCTTTCTCATTTTTTCTAAGTTTTTTCTCCTTCTTTTCCCTAGAAAAAAATCTTTCTTTTTTCTCTTTGTGATCGCCACTTTCCTTCTCCTTCTCCTTCTCCTTCTCCTCATCGTCATTGCTCTCCTTGGGCTCAGTGCTTTTCTCCTTTTGTCGGAGTTTCAACTCCTTCTTTGCCCTAGAAAAGAAACTTCCTTTCTTCTCTTTGTGATCGGTGCTTTTCTCCTTCTCCTTCTCCTTCTCATTTTCCTCATCATCGTTGCTCCCCTTGGGCTCAGCATCTTTCTCCTTGTGTCGTAGTTTCTTCTCCTTCTTTTCCCTCGAAAAAAATTTCTCTTTTTTCTCTTTGTGATCGCTATTCTTCTCCTTCTCCTTCTCCTTTTCCTCACCGTCAATGCTCTCCTTGTGTCGAAGTTTTTTCTCCTTCTTTTCCATGTTCTTTTCCTTCTTCTCCTTGTGATCACCAAACTTTTCCTCCTCTTTCTCATTCTCCTTCTCATTTTCCTCCTCCTCATTACGCTTTCCACTCTCATTCTCATTCTCGTTCTCCAACCCCATCCCCATCTCCATATCCATCTTCATTTCCGTGTCCTTCTCCTTCTCCTCGTCGTCAATAATCTCCTTGGGGTCGGGGAGGAGTTCGCTGCTGGTTCTAGATTTCTTCTTTATTGCTTTACTAAGAAACTTTTTGGCGGAGAGCTTGGGGAACGAGTAATGGCGATTGGGACTAGGGGAGTTTATCTTGGGGAGAGACGTCCGACGGGGGTGAACGCCGCGGCAGAGTTTCTTCACTCGAGCTCGTAATTCACGCGTCTTCCCCTTAGATGACCCCTTCGAACTCTCAAACCATATATCCCAGCTGAAATCCAACAATACATCAATTTTTAACCTTGTCGTTTCAATCTTTACATTTACAAAAACACAAAATTACTTTCTATGTTTCCTTCCTCTTGTTTATTAACCACAATATCGTCTAGGCTGAGGTCTTTTAGGCAAATAAACCATGACCCATTTTAGATAAAACCATATAAACTAAACGCCATACCTTTATACCATCGTGTTTTTCGACTAATGATCATATCATCATAAAATATAAGGAGATGATGTAAAGAGAAGGGAAATGTTATATTCATTCACGGGAATATAGCGGAAGGCAAATGGGAAAAAAAAAAAAAATTCTTTAAAGATGATCTATAATGGTTCCCAATTTTCCCCCAAAGGCAAATGGACAAACTTCACCCCTAGCACTTAAGTTTTTCTATTTTAACTTTAGTTACCTCCACACCTAAAAACTATCACGTGTACCCCATACCATACTTAACATTTTCTTTACTTCACTCTTCACAATAAAAAACAATAATATAAAATATAGGGGCAAAAACGAATAAAAAAGAACAAGATATAATCAAAAGCAAAATAACCAAGAGTAAAGGGGGCAAAAACAAATAAGAAAATATAAGTATATGGAATATGGAACCAAAATAGTAAAGAAAGTACCAAGGTATACAAGTGAAAAAAAGTAAAAGAGCCAAAAAGATTTTACATAAGAAAAGGAATAATAGAAGATGTGATGCTAAAAAGTAGTGTTGGTTCTTTTTGTAAAACTTCCAAGGGCATCTTCAAACACCAAAATAAAGCAAGAAATCACCATGTTAAACCACAACATAGAGAAGTAAACACATGGCATTTCAAAGTTCCAATAATCCCAAGAAATGAAGTCATGAATGAAGTAGGGGGTAACTCGTATCACTAGAAGTGTAAGAATTATAAGAGAATACATAGAAAGTAAAGCATCCATGATTAAGTATCAGAGCAAATGAGATGAGCAGACTCAAAGATGATGCAGCCGCCAATATAAGCTACTTACAGTCCCAACTGTTATAGGTTCTTACGATCAAATGTCAAGAAATAGCGGATATAAGAAAAAGGAACAGGGCAAACAGCATATATTAAAGAACAAAAAGCACTTAAAAATCAATGCAAAATGAAAACAGGTGAGCACCAAATAAAGCTGATAATGCCGGAAGAATACATCTAAGAAATATATGAATCTCATCAGACTTATCTGCCCTTATTCCTTTTATGGGTCTATTTCATAATTTTAAAAGATTTAGAATTGGTTGTTCGGATCTCACTTGGCCATCATGACCTTGACGAACTCCTCGTAGTTGATCTGACCGTCACCATCCACATCAGCCTCACGGATCATCTCATCAACCTCCTCATCAGTAAGCTTCTCCCCAAGGTTTGTCATGACATGTCGCAGCTCAGCTGCAGAAATGAATCCATTTTGGTCCTTGTCGAAAACACGGAAAGCTTCCTTGAGTTCTTCCTCTGAATCAGTGTCCTTCATCTTTCTGGCCATCAAGTTGAGGAACTCTGGGAAATCGATTGTCCCATTGCCATCAGCATCAACTTCATTGATCATATCCTGAAGTTCGGCCTCTGTGGGGTTCTGCCCCAAAGAACGCATCACAGTACCAAGCTCCTTGGTAGTGATGCAGCCTGTGATAAAGTTCGCAAGCAATTATACGGGAAACTTTGAAGTTCCAGAAAAACGATGACCACCGAAAAAAGAAAAATGAGACAGACAAATGCCCAAATCACTCATGATTCTAGGGGGAACAATGCAATTGATAAACATTAGAATCTCCTCATCAGACAACCAATGTCAATGGTAAACTTATGCATATCAGAGATGGTAAGAGAGAAAAGAGCCAGCAAAAGATACGTATATGTCAGCCCATGTATATAAGAATTTTAACTACTTAGGTTTCACATCAAAGTTGCAGAATAATAACACAGCGCACCCAAACACAGGAAAGAAAGAATGAACTTAGCTGATAAAATAGCTAATCCCTAGTTACCTGCCCCAAATAAAATGTCAACATTTCTACTCAATCAAATGAGCGTCAATACCACAACATCTCAGATTGGATGGGATCGAATTAAACATCACAATTCCAAGCCCAAAATGAACACCATACCCAAGCAAATACATTGTGATTAGAGAGGTCAATAACATTTGCAAGCAATCGAAAACCAACCAGCGGAATTTCATCGATTTCCGACAATCTCAATATTCAGAGACAATGGCGAACATGAAATGCAGGGAGGAGAAGAGCCACACACAAGCAAACAACGACATATATAATATCCTTCGATCGAGCGATCTACATCTCAATTGCAAAAATCAATACAGATAGCATGCAAAATACCACCAAAACACGGCAGATCAGATAATATCAAAATTTACAACGTTTGAGCAGATCCGGAAGGAGGCATAACGAGATACAAAACAGAAAAAAAACAAATTAATTGCGCAGATATAATAGGAGAAAATATATATATGTACCATCGCCATCCTTGTCGAATAGCGAGAAGGCTTCCTTGAATTCGGAGATCTGCTCATCGGTTAGCTGATCCGCCATTTTCTTCCGATTGTTGCTTCAATGTGGAATCCTTTTCTCTCAGATAATAATACCAAAGAGGCTCTTAGAGAGAGAATGATATGTTGGCGTCGACCAAGAAAACGAGAGGAAAAGATATTTCTCGCACTTTAAAAGTAATTTAAATATAAATTTATATATGTATTGTTTGCCTCAAAAAATAAAATCATTATATTATTACTTCTGCAGTAAATTTTTTATAATTAGCATCCTTCCTCATAAAAAGTTTATTTAGTGGCTGGAGTATTATTTACTAGTTCAGTATGATAAGAATTTTCTATTATTTAATTTTTCCAAATTTTACGAATTGTTTTATGGAAGATAATAAGGGCTATTTGACTTTTCAAGATTTTCTCCTGTTTCCGTCTCCTAAATATAAATATATTGAATTATTCCCTCCAAAAGATATTCAAGTATTTGAATATTTTGGAAAGAATATCATAAACCTAGAATAGCCTTCGATGTATATTTATTACTCTAATTAGGACATAATGTTTTAATATAGCTGTTAGATTGTTCTCTTCAAAACAAATTTGAAATTTGACATCATTTACTAACCAAATGATATCGTAATGAATGCTTTACATCGATATCCTGTTAATGCTTATTATTGTTTGAAGAAATAGTAAAAATATTTGGAATTGTGTGCCACACTATCTTAACAATTGCTCACCTAAATTTAGGTAATATCTATATAAGTGTTAACTGTTAACCCCACACAATTTGGTGCAATTTTATTTCACAAAAACTTGCGTGAGGACGCATGAGGATCGCACTTAATTAGAAAAATTCAATCGAGGATGGTCTCCACATTATTTTCATTAAGTATAATTTTATATTCTAATTAATTGTATCGATGATGGGCTCCACACGTCCTCGGTCCTCATACAAGATCATCGTATTTTCTTTTGATTCTTCACTTTTAATGATGCTTTTAAAATGAAGTTAGAAAGTGAGAATGGAAACTTGCAAGTCAAATAAATAGGTACTTTACGTCCCATATGAAACCATTTTTTATTCGAACGAGAAGCATATCATATGACTTACATTAAATCCCTCTTATGAAGATGTAACAACTTTTTATTGGGCCACTACTAAACAGTATGGGTAACAACTTTTTTGTTGGGTTTTGGATTTCTCACCCCACTTTAAACGCCACAATTATGGTTTGACAAATATTTGCGTTAGATCGGTCTAACGTTAGGCCAATTGTTTGCCGCTCCTATTCTAAGCCATGAGTCGAGCGAGGGGGAGCCAAAGGCGAACCCGGAGCGAGCCGTAAAAGCATAATTGTTGCCGGTCTCATTATCTATATTTTAATTATCGAAGCCGAAGGCGGAGCCGTTTGTTGTTTGCCACCCCCTATTATTGTTGCCGGTCTCATTATTTGTGTATTAATTGGGCCGGGCCTAACGTAAATGTGTCTCTTTTATAAAAATCAACTTCACTCACCAGTCACCACACCAATCCAGTAGTAGTAGTAGTATATGTTTATTTTTAGAACGCTCGAACACAAAAGTTTGTACTCCATAAATAATTCAATTTAAACTCATTCATTGTTATATTATGTAATTTTACTAGTTTATTGCCCGTCGAAACTCGACGAGTATTATTTTACAGCATATATATTATGCGAGACTCATATAGTATGGTAGCCTCGTTGCCTCATTCGAAAGCTTCACAGTCAAATCACCTCGAAGATCCTATGGTTGCATCACCACTCGTCGAAATGCTCATACATATCCCAAATCCTATTTACAAAATAATTAACTATATGTTCTCGTCTCAAACTCATATAGCAATATTAATTAATTAATAAATTATAGTAATATAAGATAATTAGGAAAAAAGAATATATTAAATTATTCATTAGGTCTTGAATAGGTAAAGTCTTTTGGTTTTGAATTTGTAATATATACCATATATATATTATACGAGACTCGTATAGTAGTATCGCCTCGTTAAGAGCTTTACGTTCACATCACCTCGACTCACCTCACCGAAATGCTTTTAATTAGACCGGCTCGTTGGAATGCTCATACATGTCCCAAATCCTATTAAAAGAAATTATTTTACTATTCTAACCCAAATATATAGAAACATTATAAACTAATTACAACAAAAATATTTATTTAGTCAAATTAAATTTATTGAAAGCGTATCGCCTCATTGGAAAGCTCCATGGTCACATCGCCTCGATTCGGCTCGCTGAAATCATTAATATCAAAATCTAATGAAATCAGATAATTAAATTTTAAAGTAATTTGTGGTGCATACTAAAATTTGTTCGAATAAATTGATGTTGTATGTGATTTTAAATAACACATAATATGCTAATTAATTGTAAATTAGAGTTTTCCTCAATATAAATAACATAAAAAGTTGACTTAATTTAAATAAATAACAATATTTAATTATAGTATATAGATTGAAATTTTAAATGTAATAGTATAGATTAATTCATAAAAAAAGAAAGATGACATGTAATGGTTGGAGGAATTCATGGGCTTACTTGGCGGTGGTCATCCCAAATCCTTTAATAAAGAAGATTGATATAGAATTAAGATTGTTTACTTGGTAAAACTAAACAAAAAACGACTACATGAGAGTAAAGTGACACTTAATGGGATTACGAATCAAGGAAATTAAATGGAACCAAACTTAATTGTTATTGTTATCGGTTAAAATCAATATATACCATTTTAAAAGATAGTTATCCGTATGTATTATATTATCAGTTTTATTTCATTTTGTACTATAAAATCCAATTCCAATAAGAAATTCGAAACATAATTATAATTGGATTCTCTCATTTTAAAATAGCAAAACGATTTGTTATAATATGCCACTGAGAAACTAAGTTGTCCGAGTTACTAAAATAAGTTCACCTTAATTACCCGGTTCGGTAATTCCGTTGATCTCTGAAACTCGAATTTTGCGGTTCGTCGGATAAGATGGATGACAATTACATCCACAGATGGTAACCTACAATAGGTTCGACACAAAACCCTAACGCAATTCAACAAAACCCTAGAAAATTCATCCCCCAAATGCAAACCCCATTGATAACGATTTTCAGCTACAGAAACAATACCCCCGAATAATTTGCTGCATTTCGCGGACTCCAATTCTTCAATAGAAATCGGAAATGAACGCTGTGACCACGACGGCGACGGCGTTCTGTCCGACGTCGTATCAGCTTAAATTCGCACTTGCTGGCCGGAAACCTAAGTTGTCGTTTGTGCGGACTCGCTTTCCGAAGATCGATCGTCGCAGCGTGGAACTCGTATCGGTGGTTGTACGGAGTAGCGCGGTCAACGGTAACGGCGTGGAACGACGTAATCCAGGCAATGCATCGTGGACGAACTTGAATTCTGCGGCTGATGATTTCTCTGGCTGGGCGAATGGTGATGCTGAAAGACATTCTGATGATCCCAAGCGGAAGAAATCGCTTGTAGGTAAGATTCATGTTTCTTTCTTCTCAATCAAGATCGTCCTAGCGCATATTCACTAGTTGTTATTTGTTTCTGTATTTAATGGAAGAGTAGTTGCTCTTGAGTTTTTTTGTTCATTGTCAGATTGGTATTGGTGCTGAAAAAATCTTCACTAATATCGACTAAATTCTAGCTGTCTAAGTTTTTGTTGATTGCTCTAGTGAATTTCTAGAGTTAATGATTAAAGATATGAGCATTCACTGTTTACCCGAAATCAATTCAATGAACCTGACCTGAATGGTATTGGCATTCTGAATGGAGGTGCCGTTTCTGTATGTATGCATTGATAGAAATATAGATTTCTTATGCTGGTGGCTTTTCTTGTAGGCTAATAACACTAGTGAAGTAGTTTACTTTCAGGGATACTGGCGGCAGGAGCTGCCGGGATAGTTCTGGTTGCTGGCATCACATTTGCTGCATTTTCTATGAGTAGAAGGAGCACTTCAAGTGGGTAAATTTTTCCTTGGTAGTTCAATTATTAAGATCTAGCAAACATATTAGATATGGCTTCATGGAGCAGATAGAACCTGTCAAACTATTGAAATTTCTTTAGCAAATAACGAATGATGATATCATCTTCCAAAGAAGTAACATTACTACAATCTTTTTACATGGAATATCACCTTTTGTCATTTGATATGATAAATATGTCTCTCTGAGGTATGCTCTTCTTAATTGATGATGTGGCTGGTAATTTAAATTTGAATGCACGAGCTCTTATGTGCAGAAGTTGGAGAACAAATGGAGCAATTGACAACAGAACAAGAAGAGTCATTGTCCTTCGATGACAAACGGAATCAAGTTGAGGGTGATAAAAATGGGAAAAAAGTTGAGATGCCGGACAGCAGTACAGAAAGCATGACAGGTAAAGATGGAGATCCTTTTTTCATTAACGAAAATACTGAAGCTATAGAAAGTAGAGTTAGTGATGATACTGGTTTGAGGCAGTCATCTGAGGATGGTGAAGGCTCTGGTCCTACAGATGTCCAAACAGAATCAGCTGTTAGTGGCAACATGGTTTCTCCTGATGCCACTGACAAACTTCCTATACATGATATTAGTCGAGATTCTTCTCCCAAGCAAAGCATTCAAAGCAACAATGATACTATAGCTTCTGAAAATCCCATTGAACCAGCATTGGACAATCTTGCTGATGCCAATACATTAGAACCATCTGAATCTGTTGCTAATTCAGAAAATTCATTCACTGGCAATCTGAACAGGGTGTCTAGCTTGAATGAACCACTTAACCCGTCTTCTGTTGAGTCTTCACTTCCAAATATATCAATCAAATCAGAGTCCAATGCAATCATTGGAACAAGCATTACCCAAGAAGAGCTTTTGAAGTCTGGAGATGTGCTTTCAACGATGGATGTTGAGCACAGCACAGAGCTCTTAACGATAGATGTCATTTCAGGCGAAATTGACGAAGTTTCTGTAAATGAAAATGTTGAATCTTCAGTAGAAAAAACATTAAATGGAACTGTATCGACTGGCGAAACTTTATTACCAGAAGACTCCTATCAGTCTGGATATCAAGATCTTCAAAATGATCAAAATGACAATGTTAGCCAATCCCTTTATGACTCTACAGTTCCTGGAAATTATTTCACTTCAGCTGGCATACCTGCTCCATCTCTTGTCTCTGCAGCTCTGCAGTCCCCTCCCGGGAAGGTTTTGGTTCCTGCTGTTGTTGATCAACTTCAGAGTCAAGCATTTTCTGCTTTACAAGTCTTGAAGGTTTGTTAAATATTGCTTTCGGATTCTACGCAAGATGGGATTTCAAATTCCCTAATGTTATTTTTTTTGTTCAATTAGGTAATTGAAGATGGTGTTCAACCTGGAGATTTATGTACACGACGGGAGTACGCTCGTTGGCTAGTCCAAGCCAGCTGTGTTCTTTCCAGGTTTAAGTTGTTCTAATGAGAGTATGAGACCCATCTTAGAAATGAATCTCACGGAATCCAAATTGATCTTGAGTATTTGGAATTGTCTTAGGAACACGACTTCCAAAGTCTATCCTGCTATGTACATCGAAAATGTTTCTGAGCTTGCTTTTGATGATATTACACCTGAAGACCCTGATTTCCCATCCATTCAAGGTGAAAACTAACTTTTGGGTGACAATCCGTAGCTCTCATGGAACTATTTGTCTGAACTTGTTTAATTGTTTACATGTTTTCAGGCTTGGCAGAAGCTGGACTTATTGCCAGCAAGCTTTCAAGACATGACATGCAATCATACAGCGATGAAGACACTAGTCTGTTATATTTCTCTCCTGAAAGGTGTATATAAATGCGAGTTGATTTCACTATATTAATTCTATTTTATGACTTCAATTTTTTAACTAATTTACTTATTGGATACATACTGATAAGAAGACTGCTGCCCTATATCTTGGACATTATAGGTTCATGGATGTGAATCTTTTACTTATTTTCTCTCTATTTTCCACATATTTAATTTTTTGTAAGTTGGAAATATAGAATTTGTTCGCTCTCAGCATTCTTGTGTTGGGGGCTTCCATTGGATCCCATCATCATTCATATTTCCATTGGCCTCCATCTTGTTTCCAGTCTTTCTGTTAATTTTTTTGGAGTAATCCTTGATGTGAAATTTATGCTTTCTAATGTAGAGCTATAGACCTTTTAGCTAATTAGTTCATCGGGTTAAATATTTTATCCTTTTTTATTTTTCAATTTCTGTTCTCTTTTAACAGCTCCTTATCTCGTCAAGATCTTGTGAGTTGGAAGATGGCCCTTGAAAAAAGGCAGCTACCAGCAGTTGACAAAAAGGTTATCACATAATGATAGAATATACTTATTCTTGATCTACAGGAGTCATTGATGAACTTGTTACTAATTTTTCTTTTGTTATATTTGTAATTAAGATCTTGCAGCAGTTAACTGGATTCATAGATATTGACAAGATCAACCCAGATGCATGGCCTGCAGTGGTAGCTGACATAGCAGCTGGAGATCAGGGTATTATAACTCTTGCATTTGGTGAGTTTTTTGTTAAAGCCACCAATTTCTATTCCACATCGACTTGGTAAAGGATCCTGACTCAATATATAAACTTGGAGTACCCTCCCCTCTTATATGGCCTTTTAAGGAGGTGAGGGTCCATTTCTAATATAGTATCAGAGTAGGTCCAAGTATCGATGGGGATCTCTTTGTTCACGTGTGGAAGTCCGATGTTCATTCCGGCCCACACGTGCGGGGGCGTGTTAAAGCCACCCATTTCTGTCCCACATCGACTTGGTAAAGGAACCTGACTCAATATATAAACTTGGAGTACCCTCCCCTCTTATAAGATCGGGGTGAGGGCCCATTTCTAATAGTTTTCTTATATGAGCGAATTATGTTTCTGCGGCATGTGCTTCTCTCTTCATTATTGGCATTACATGACAGGATATACAAGACTTTTCCAGCCTGAAAAACCTGTGACAAAAGCACAGGCTGCCATTGCACTTTCAACTGGGGATGCTTCTGCTATGGTTAGTGAGGAACTTGCACGAATTGAAGCTGAAACTATGGCAGAGAATGCTGTTTCTGCACACAATGTTCTGGTTGCTCAAGTTGAAAAGGATCTAAATGCTAGCTTTGAGAAGGAGCTTTCCCTGGAAAGGGAAAAGATCAATGCTGTCAAGAAATTGGCTGAGGAAGCAAGAAGAGAAGTGGAAAAACTGAGTGCCGCAAGGGAGGAGGAAAGTCTTTCATTAATAAAGGAACGCGCTGCTGTTGATTCAGAAATGGAAATTCTATCAAAATTAAGGCGAGAAGTGGAGGAACAGTTGCAGGTCCTTATGACCGATAAATTGGAGATTTCATATGAGAAAGAAAGGCTGAATAAACTCCGGAGAGATGCCGAAACTGAGGGTCAAGAGCTAACTCGATTACAATATGAGCTGGAAGTTGAGCGCAAAGCCTTATCCATGGCACGGTGAGAAGTTCATATCATCTTTTCCTTTTGACTGAAGCTTATCTTTCTTTGTAAATTTTGGGGAAGGATCATACGTAGAAGTTCTTTCTTTGTAGTGAACATAGAAGAACTTTGATGGTTCTACGTTACGAAGTATATGCTAGGTGATAATAGTCTTTGCCATACTATCCTTTCAATGAGCGTCCAAGATCTATTAAATGAGTTGGAAAGATGAATTTTATACAATTATACGTACAAATCAAGTTTCCAGTTTATCTTCATGTATTTTTGTGCAGGGCCTGGGCTGAAGATGAGGCGAAAAGGGCAAGGGTGCAAGCGAAGGCCCTGGATGAGGCTAGAGACAGATGGGAACAACAAGGCATAAAAGTTGTGGTCGACAATGACCTACGCGAGGAAGCTGAAGCTGGAGATACATGGATTGCTGCTGGAAAGCAGTTCTCTGTTGAAGAATCCATTGAGAGGTCCGACAACCTTGTGGACAAACTTAAGAAAATGGCAGATGAAGTCAGAGGGAAAAGCAAAGACACTATTACAAAAATCATTGAGATGATAGTTCTATTCATATCTAATTTGAAGAAAAAGGCAGGAGAGCTCAAAGTTGCTGCAAAGTCAAAGTGGGACAGTTCTGTACAAGGTGTGCAGCATAACTCCACCGGTTTTACTTCAGCTGTTAAGGAAGGTGCGAAGCGCGTTGCTGGAGATTGGAAAGAAGGAGTCGAGAGATTGTCGCAGAAGTTCAAGGCATGATTGTCGTTGTCCGCTTCTGAATCCTTAACCTTTTGATTCTGGGTATATATATTGCCCGCCTTGACCTCAGAGTGCTTCTGCGATGTGGTGCTTCTTTCCTACATACAAAGTGGATTGTTAAGGATAATAAACACTTGAGGGGAATAATAAATATCATGTAGTGATATTTGGGAGGGAATTGTAGAAAATGCAACAGGTTGTTGTATCATATGCCTGTATGGGTTGGAACATTTCTGTTTAATAAACTTGACCACCTACACATAACTAATTTGAACACTTTCTCTTACAGGTGTTCCACAGAATCCACACCTCCCTTTCCAGCATGGTAGTATTTCTTATTAGATCAATAGATTTCATTGTATCTTCGGTTAATACTATCATCAACAAATGTTAAGCATATTTGATACCATATATAAAGGGAAAATGCCGATTTTTATGCACAGTAATGGAGTATCAAATTCGACTATTTATTTATTTATTCAAATATACGTAAACTGTCTTGTTATTTTCCAAATGTAATTCCTCACAGTCCATTTCCAAATTAGAATTTAGAAGGAAGTAGTAGGCTGTGGCCTTTCGTTAAAGTAACCAACATGCTCTTGAAAAAAAAAAGAAAAAAAGGAAAAGGGAATGATGGAATAGTTTTTCAATGTAGTGATGAATATCTAAAACAAGACTACTAAACACGCACTCATGTTCCCACTCGAAAGCCAAATGTGTTCCATTCATAGGTTAAAAAAAAAACAATTCTAACAGTGATTAAATACAAAAACGAAGTCCGATTCTAACATGGTTATTAACGTCTTCATGCTCACATCACCGAGTTTCAATTTTTTTTCCTAATTAGAAAAATGGTGTATTTTCAGTAATTATAGTCAGTTATTATTTCATAGGTAAAAGAAATCTAACGGCATAAATTAAAGAATGCGTTATGATTCTTATGAATCTAATATTAATATATGTAAGAAGTAAAGAAGCATAAAAGTAACGAAACGGACCAAATACTGCACCTAATTGGAGATTAAAAAGATTGTATTTGTATGTCATTTCATGCTGTTTTCAGACTCATCCACAATGTTTTTTTTTAGAAAACTCGTAACTACAATTCTAGTGTCTAGACCTACTTCGCGGAGAAAAAACTAAATCGTTTGTTAATTTTGTAACTTATTAGCTGTGTGCTTCAAATACTGTTTAATTTCCCTTGATGTGAACTCTAATTCATCTGCGCATTTAACTCTCGTACTCAATATTCTAATATGGTCATTAACTTAATCACCATCATTATTCACCTGATTTCAGTGTTAATTATGCTACCATTGAAGCTACAACAATCAATAGCGAATTAGCGAGAACATCTCTTTAAACTTGGGGTAAGAAATGTAATGAGAAACATCTCTTTACACTTGGGGTAAGAAATGTAATGCAGTGTGATGGCACATCCATTATTCATTTCATAAAAGCAACAGCTCAAAGCATTCAGCTCCCAACCAACAAAGCTAAATTTTTGCAATTCAAACTACACCACCACATTACAAACCAAAACATTAAAAGAAAATTCAACAAGGCAATGAATGATAGTAGCCTAATAAGGTGATGACGGTGAAATAACTCATGTTTGTTGATATAAGAGACATCAGACATAGAAAGTTGGCGGCAAAACAAAAATATGGGTGTTTCTGATAATAATTTGTAAGAGACGAACAAAATACAACGAAGCTACACCAACATGTTCCAAGCATTTAACTCTAAAAATTAAAAGACAAATAAAAACGGCGCTCACTTCTTCTCACCACCTCCAGAGAAATAAAAACAGCTCACTTCTTCTTCTCACCACCTCCAGCAGCCCTGAATAAAAACCCAAATATAATAAGTAATACTATGAAGAAAGAGGCACCAACATTTCAAACTCAGTATATCACTAAAAATGTCATTTTACAGATAAGAAATAGAAGAATTTGATATTTCAAGTAATTCACCTCATCTTGCGGAGAGCACCAGACATCTCCTCTCTCTTCCTCTTGGCCCTCTTGTGGGTGCCCAACTTTCTCTTAGCAACCTTGAGAGCCCTCTTGTCCTTTCCAACTTTGAGAAGTTCAGTGATCCTCTTCTCATAAGGTGCAAACCCAGCTACTTCTCTGATGAGACTCCTTACAAAATGAACTCTCTTGCTTGTTTTCTGGATAACATCAAAGAATGGTGCAAAGTGAATACAACACCAATTAGCATGCATTTGGATGAGACACAGTACAACAAACTGTAGGAACATAACAGTTTCATCTAAGTCACGTAGATAAAATCAAAATCAAACCTTGGTCCATTAAACTAACATATTCTCATAGTAATTACTTCTTAGACCACAAATATATTAACTATTCAAAGTGAGAAACTTATGATTCGTCATATAGAAATAAATCATTTCTACTAGTAGTAGGAATATACACATTACCTCATACAAAAACTCATGGTAGAATCTGAATCCTAAACGGTGGAAATCAAGAACCAAATACTAAAGTGGCCAAACAAGGTATAGAATTACTGAATTCATTATATTGTTATTAATTTTATATAAACTGAAAGCAACCAAAATCGATTTTCAACTGAATGGATAGATAAACACTGGCATCAAATCAGACATGGAAATGTAAATATTCTTTAATACTTACACCCTTCCTCTCCGATGGGCGTGGAGCTAACTCCTTCGGGGTAACAACATGCCCCTTTTTCAAACCGACGAATATACCGCTGTTTTGCTGCTTCGGAGCCATTACCTAAATCCCACAACAAACAAAATCAATTTCTATTCTTTAAACAATATCCACAAAAATCAAATCAAAATTTGTGCATAAACAATCCAACACACAAAGGTTAACACTTTCATGCCAAAAGTCGTAAACTGCAATTTCTAAAGCGACGAATTCAATACAGAATCAACATTTTTTTTCGCATAACGCCCAGTAGAGAAAAAAGAAAAAGGCATAGAGAACAAGAAAAGAATGCAGGCTGCTATTCCATATTAAAAAGATTGAATGATAGAAACAGAAATAGAGGTAAATTAATCAACCGAAGACGCACAATCAGTTTAGAGTAGAGTGGTGAGCGTACCTTGTCACGATCTTCCTTGCTTGGATAAGAGGCGCAGGGTTGAAGAACAAAACTAGGGTTTAGAAGCATGTATTTCTTTTATAGGAACATTGAATTTCAAGGATGCTTTGTGTGATAAGGGATTTAGGGCTATATTTGGGCCTTCGTTTGGGCTCATACAAATTTCTATTAGCACGGCTCGGACTTAGGGCTATAGTTGGGCCTTCTATTGGGCCTATAGTCAATCTTTCAACTTTTTGCAATTATAACACGCCTAAATTTTCCGACTGCCGGGAAAATGAGTCAGTGCTTTCCGAACCTACGTGAACTCAAAATTTCCACATCAATATGATATGGCATCGTATATCCCACTCAAAAATACGATACGGCGTCATTTCTCCAATTCCTGCAGCCGATAATTCATCGTATTGATGATTTTTAAGTTTGAGAAACGGCGTTGTATCGTATTGATGTGGAAATTTTGAGTTCACGTAGGCTCTGAATGCACTGACTTATTTTTCCGGCAGTCGGAAAATTTGGGCGTGCTTTAATTGCAAAAAGTTGAAAGATTGGGTATTTAATTGCAAAAGTTCAAAAATCGTATTGTAATTACATTTTAAGATATAATTCGTGATTTGATTGACAATTTTCCCAAATTCAAAATGCTCAATCAAGTTATTATCTTTTATATTTTCTTAGTAAATTGTGGTCTAATCGTAATATGTTATAGTTGTACACTAGTACTGTTTATATGCGAGTACACTCATGAGTTTATAAAAAGAATCAGAACACATTATTTCTATAATCTTTAATTTATTATCTTATTTTAGGGAGTGGGTGTTTGATTGAGCTTATAAAATATTTTAAGAGATGTTCAATTTTAATTTATTTTTCCATAATTTTATGAGTAATCATTATTTTACCAGAATATTCTTATTATGGTTTATCATTTCCATTATTTATTTTTTCATAACCTTTTTTATTTATAATTTTTTCTCTCTAAATTCATAATTATTAATTTAGTTTATAAATTAATTATCCAAACACTTTGATACTTATAAGCATTTAAGATATTATAATGTATAATTTCTTTAAAATAAGCTTAGCCTAAGTCGTGAATGTGTGCGAGTAGAACGACCATACAATAATATAAATTAAAGATTACAGAAATAATGTGTTTTGATTCTTTTTGTACTTTTAAGTTATTTTTATTAACTGTAACAGATATTTATTGAAAAACTGTGTTAAAATAACAAATAATCAAAATACATTAATTTTAAATCAATAATAGTTTAATTTATTAAAGGAAATAATCAATAGTTTCAATTATTCAAGATGTAAATTGGAAATTCTCATATCTCATATATCCCGTATTCGTCGCTAAAATTACTGAATAAGCACTATAAAAATAAGCTCTTATAAGTGAATCTAATAATGCTGAATTAACAGTTTCCAGAAATTAAACGGAAACAGCAAATATCGACAAAGCATGCTATTTCGTTGAATATGAGGCGTTTTACAATAATATTTGCGTTATAATCTAGTTACTGTCTTGTTTACTTTCTTATTATTTTAATTATTATACGTGTATAAATACTGTATTGTGATATTTAATTCCCGCTGGTAGTTGACCTGCAGCTGGTGCAGGCAGCGTGAAGTTATTGGCTGGGCCAATTTCCAGAATTTCCATCACATTTTTGCACATTCTACAACTCCAATGGCTGACTAAACAGCACCTCATTTCTCCATCGCTCCCACCCGACAAGGAACGCTCATGCCTAAGATCTTCACTTTCTGCAATCAGTTATGAAATTGGGCACTTGGGTTCCCTTTTTCTTCATTCTGTATTCTGAGTAGCTAGGTAATGCCTATCGTAATTTCTTTTTCACTATTTTGTATTGATTTGCTGTTTAGTTGCATAACTTGAATTCCGTTGTTGCTCTTTATGTTTTTCTGCTTCAATTGGATTTATAAAAGTTGATTTGCCCACGCTATGTTTACTTCATGATTCCTCCTTTGCCTTTTCTCCAAGTGTTGAATGTCATGTCAGTATCCTTTGTAGAAGCAATTAAGTTACATGTACTGATCAGTAGCTCATGATGGTTTTGCTCAATCTAGTGAAAAAAAATTCAACATTTTTTCCTTTTCTCTTCGATTTTGAAATGGTTCAAAAACACTTCATCTCCCTCAGTGGACGATTAGATTACTATTGAGGATTAGTCTAAACAGATAAAAATAATCCATAGTTTGCTAAGATGGATTGGAACTTTAATATATCCTACGGCCTTTGTTAATTTATGCTCACGTGCTTGATTTTTATCCAAATGAAAAGGGTAAAATTGGAGAAATCCTAGTAAAGATGTACAAATACTCAATCATGAAAAGTAACTTTGATTCTGGTTAGATACTATTAGGCAGGAATGTCTATCCTCTGCGGCGTGCCTCTTCTTGAGTGTGTGTACTGCATAGCATGCACGCGGTGGGCGTGGAAGAGGTGCCTACACAATGCAGTGCACGACAGCGAGAAATGGGGCCTCGCCACACCTGAAGAGTTCTCACCGGTTCCTAGGCTCTGTCGATACATAATGGCTGTCTACGAGGATGACCTCAGACAGCCTCTCTGGGAGCCTCCCCGAGGGTATGGAATCGATCCAGATTGTGTGATCTTGAAACGGGGCTACAAGGAGACCCGTGGCCAAGTCCCTCCTTACTTACTCTACCTTGATCACCACCATTCCGACATAGTTCTTGCCATACGTGGCCTCAACATGGCCAAGAACAGTGACTATGCAGTTCTGCTCGACAATAAGCTCGGGAAGAAGAAATTTGATGGGGGGTACGTACACAATGGGCTGCTGAAGGCGGCCGGGTGTATTTTAGATGCGGAATGTGACATATTGAAGGAGACAGTTAAAAGATATCCCAACTACACATTGACTTTTGCAGGGCATTCTCTGGGGTCTGGTGTGGCGGCTATGTTGACTATTGTTGTGGTGCAGAATCGCGATATGTTGGGGGATATTGAGAGGAAGAGGGTGAGGTGCTATGCTATTGCGCCTGCGAGGTGCATGTCGCTGAACTTGGCTGTCAGATATGCAGATGTGATCAATTCAGTAGTATTGCAGGCAAGTTGCTGTTTGCTAGTTGCATTTCGGGAATTTTTTTCTGTCTCTTTTGAAATGATAACTAAGCAGAATATCTAAAACAGAATGGTTATAGAAATATCAATTTCATATTGTGGTATCTCTTGTTGTGTGGATGATGAGAAATCAAATGGGATGATTTAGTGATGTAAATTCATATTCTGTTGATATGAAGAAAGGCATTGTTTACTGATACAGGATGATTTCTTGCCTCGGACTGCCACACCTTTGGAAGATATCTTCAAGTCGTTATTCTGGTGAAGAAACAGCAAACTTTGTTTCTATTTCTAGCTCTTTAATTTATTAGGTTTCATTTGAAGTAATGTAATAACTTTTTCTACACTAATTGAACAGTTTGCCATGCATTTTATGCCTGAGGTGCATGAGAGATACATGTATATCAGAGGAGAGGATGCTCAAGGATCCGAGGCGGCTGTATGCACCCGGTCGCCTCTATCACATCGTCGAGAGAAAGCCTTTCAGGTAGATCAATAAGTGCCACTCAAAGTTTATAGATCTCACATCATCACATTTTGGAGGGTAAAAGAACAAATGCACTTTTCTTAATGATAATTGTCACTTTATTTGTGTGCACCCTGCGAACGTCCTCACAGTAGTCTCTACCCTATATCCAAATGCAGGTGTGGAGTATCACCACCAGCTGTGAGGAGCGCAGTGCCTGTGGACGGGAGATTCGAGCATATAGTTCTGTCCTGCAACGCGACTTCAGACCATGCCATTATCTGCATAGAGAGAGAAGCTGCAACGGCTTTGGAAGTAAGTCTTTTTCTGTCCCTCGCTGTCGTGGCTCAAGGCAAGGCAAAGCATTAATACCGCGTATATACCTCTCTTGAGATGCAGTTGATGCAAGAGAAAGATGAGAGCTTGGCGATTCCTCCGAAGCAGAGGATGGAGAGGCAGCAAACGCTGGTCAGAGAGCACAAAGAGGAGTACAAGGCTGCTCTGCAAAGGGCCGTTACTTTAGCAGTTCCTCATGCTTTTCCGCCTTCTGAATACGGAACCTTCAATGATGATGATGATTCCAACCACTCCGTGGAATCATCATCCAAGACGAAGGAGAGCTGGGACGACCTCATCCAAAGCCTTTTTGACAAGGATGAATCCGGCCGCATGCTGCTCAATAAATCTCTTGTTGCTGATTGATCTTCGTCTCCCAACCTCTCCTGTTGTGTTCATCTCTGCTCTTCTCTTTTGGGAGTGTGGTATGTTTTTATGTCCATATTTATTTTGTAAATTCATATTTTTTTATATGTTTTTTTGGGGTACACATTTGTTTGTAAATTACATCATGTATCTTGAGCTTGTTTTTCATGTCGTCACACGAGGATTTTAGAATACCTTGCATTTTCTACATTATCAGAATTGTTACACACATAAACTGTACAGCAATATCATCTTTGAAGCATAATCAAAATATAAGAATCTAATACCTCCGAATCTGTTTACATCTTAGCACAGTCTACTTCCCATTGTAAAGGAACTTTCAAATCAAACGAAACGGTTAATCTGACTTCTTTCCCCATTGTACAAGAAGAAATAAGAAAATGAGAAAACATAATTTATGCATTTTTTTATCAAAAAGAAAGAGAAAAATTAATTTGAAAATTAAACTTTTTCTTTTTTCTTTTTTCCTTTTCTTTGAGGGGTTACTTAACTTGCGAATTGAAATTGAAGTTTTTTAGCACAAATAAGACGAACTAAATCTGTTTATTCCAAACGACTTTTGTTAAAGAGGAAGGAAATATTGATGCCCGCGCTTTCACAAGTAATCGTTTTAATTATTGGTAGTCTGCTTCGCAGCTCACACATCAATGGCGACCGGTCTCACATTTCTCAGCTTCTTCTTGCTCGCAGTGACGTTCGGCGGCTCTTCCGCCTCGCAGTAAGAGAAGATCTATCTCCCTCTCTGGCTTTAATTGGCATTAAATTGTCATTTTGCGCTCGGTATATAGATCGATGAGTAGTCTGAATCGTCCCCTTTTTAGATACTGCCGTACTTATTTACTCGGATTTTCATGATTGAACGCCACAGCTCCTAACTGATAAGATTTCTGAGAGGATTTATTTTTTCATTGTGATGATCGTAATGAAAGAATATGCATTTCTTTGAGCTTTTTTTAATCTAAGGCAAGAACTTTCTACACCTTAATGCACTGCATGTTTTTAGGTATTACAGGTGTTGGAGTAACCGAAAAAGAATCCCTTTTTTCCTTTCACTTCTTCTTTTGTCTGCCGATACACTGACTAAACCTTTTCTGGATCTCTAATACCCAAATATTGGTCTTCCTACATGTATCCTCCGACTAATTAAAAAACCGATTGCAATGCATCAAGGTGTAGAATGAATTTTTCCATGAAAGATGTGTATGCAATTTTTCTACAATTGTGATTGGTTATAGAAAACATATTTGGTTTGCTATGGTTGTAGAGTTTATATTTGTATTTTTGTTTCTTTAATCCTTCTCCTTTCGACTTTTCAGCATATTGACTTCTAGATTCGCATCTCCTCTTCCTCTTTTGGGGAATATTCACTCACCTTGTTGATGGAATGCATCTATATTCTATACCATTTTAACTTTCCTTTACCATGATCACTAACTGTAAACTGCACCTTGTGCATCAGAAGCACGACTTAAGCAATGTTTGTAGAAAGATTGGGTATCTAGAGGTAATAAATTTCATTTGCGATTTCAGTAGCCAAAAGGAATTGCAAACAAAAGAGATGATTCAGAACCGAATTGTTCAACTGAGCAATCCAATGCAGCCTAGACGTATTGATCCATCGCAAGTCGTTCAGTTGTCCTGGCAACCAAGGTCAGGTAATCCGAAAAACTAACAACTGTCTTCCATCTATGTGGCACTGTGTGGCCATATAATCACTGTAAATGCTAATATTAGGTGCAATTTATTATGCAACTAATATAATCCTTAGACAATGTAGATAGTGTCTGAATCTAGAAGCAAGATTATTTTATTGCTTCTTAACATGAGATTGCAATGGATATGATATGATAACATTAACCTCGGGGCACAGGGTCTTCTTGTATAGAGGCTTTCTATCAGAGGAGGAGTGTGATTACCTGCTGTCTTGGGTACTTTCTTCTATTTTACTTGTCTTGGACCTGCATATTTTGCCTTTATACTATTGTTTTCAAACTCTATTTCGGGTTCAGGGTCATACCATGCGAGGCAACAATTTGCCCATTGTTGACATGAAAGATGTACGGGATGATCTTGGCATCTCCGTTGATGCAGATGTAAGCTCCTCCTTCTCTTTTGACTATGCCTTCTGACATTTTATAAGCTGTTGTCGGCTTGTACTCCAACAGAGTTTGTCCTGATTCAACTGCTCAATACTCATGCACGATCACCTGAATTTATATAATGCATAGTTGCACATGAGGTGTTAAATGCTGATCAATATTTGAGGCAGAACATCTCAGGAAGAACTTGTTCTACCTGAGTTCTGTACAGGACAATTCTTGGTGCAAATGATCGCTCTGCATTTTGTTTTGTTTTCTCAAAATTTATTTGGATTATTAACTTAATTGTTATTATTTTTGTCTGGAAATTTGAACATTGTGCTCATCCTTCTTGCCACCCTTAATCATTCCAATTGGAATATGTATGAACTGTAGGATGAGATTGCCAGGAGGATTGAGGAAAGAATTTCTGCTTGGACTTTTCTTCCTAAAGGTATACATACATTGTCACATCCTACCCTTTCCTCATCCAATTTCGAGAAATTGTATTATTATGTAACTGTTGGGTTGCAGAGAACAGCAATTCTTTGTCAGTTCTGCACATTGGGCCTGAAACATCTAAACAAGATTATCATTATTTTGATACAAAATCGGTGGAGCAAGTTGGCGAACCCTTACTGGCAACAGTTATTTTGCATCTCTCAAATGTCAGTCAGGGCGGACAACTACTTTTCCCTCAATCAAAGGTAAGAGAGGAGCTGGTCATCTTATACTGATTGCTCTAGTCGTGCCCTTTTACAGTGTTACCTTTAATCTTAACTCAATGCAGAGTGACGTATGGTCGACTGATTGCACAAAGCATAGTGACATCTTAAGACCTAGTAGGGGAAATGCTATTGCATTCTTCAATCTCCACCTCGATGCAACTCCTGATAGGAGTAGTAACCATGGTCGATGTCCTATCCTGCAAGGCGAGTTGTGGTTTGCCATCAAATTCTTCTATCTGAATAGCATTAGCAATAAGAAGAATCTGCCCCAGTTGGATAATGCTGATTGCACCGATGAGGATGAAAATTGCCCTGGGTGGGCTGCTATAGGTGAGTGCCAAAAGAATTATGTTTTCATGGTTGGTTCTCCTGATTACTATGGGACGTGTAGGAAGAGTTGCAAGGCGTGCTGAATCTCCTTGCAGTTGCATCTTCATGCCGGAAGGAGTTAATATATACAGAATGTAGTATCATGTATTTTCAATTACTTGTTATTAGTGGTGGGCTGTAATCCTGATGCAGCATTAAGGTATAATTGGATAATTTTCTACTTGGCCGTTATATCCAACATGTTATTAATGAGCAAACTTAGGTCCAAAATTTGATAATATTGATGTGCATCATTGCATGACACGTAGGTATACGCGAAACAATTCCTGAGCAAGCGCCATGGCTCCAGTTCACTCTCCGGCCAGCGGCATGGTGCATAGCTAGGGCTTGTCTTCATCTCCAAGACGCCCCACCACTCCCAGGTTCACCGCTCGCTGCCTTTTGGAGCTTCAATGTCTTCGCCCTTTTATCTCCCCAAGGCCTTCAAGTTCTTCTCTTCATTACCGTTTATGTCATGTAAATTTCTTCACTTCAATTCGTTGTTGGTCTCAGACTAATTAACCAGGTTATATAGGGCTTAATTGTCATAACCACAGGCTAGACAAAACAACCTGTTGCTCGTGCTAACCCAATTTAATTATCGATTAGCCGGCCTACAGGATTAGATCATTACTTTCTTTACGACTTCCGACAAAAATTAAATATCTATCCTGTACTAATATTTAATGGTAGATTAGTTTAAGTAATTAAAAGAATGATCATGAATTTTTTTTTTCTTATTAATTTAGTAAAATCCATATTAACCGTCTATAAACTAACTCACACTTGAGCTCCATAGTCAATCTTTTCTCTGAACTCATAAAATTTTGTAATATTAATTTCAATTTCATAATGATTATTTTGAAGTAAGAAAAAATGGATCAACGTATAATAAATTTCTAATCCATTCGTATTATACAATATATATATATATATATATAGGGTTAGGTTAACGGGAGAACCATTATTAAAGTGAGAACGAGAGAACCAGAAAAGTTTTGAATCCGCGTTGAAAATTTATGAATCTGCCAGGTAAATTTGTGAATCCGAAAACACGGAAAAAAAATATAATTTTCGTAGCTCATGGGATTCGAACCCAATGAAAAAATCCGTGTTTTTGGATTCACAAATTCATCCGGCGGATTCATAAATTATCAACGCGGATTCATAACTTTTCAGGTTCTCCGTGATAACTTTTCAGGTTCTTCCGTTCTCACTTTAAAAGTGGTTCTCTTTTGAAACTTTCCCTATATATATATTCTATATTATTTCAATTTTCGGCATTTACACATCGTATAGTCCTAAAATTGAAAATTACACACTTTACACACACCTCGCGCGGCGCCTATCATCATCTTCGGCCGGCCGCCGCCCCTGCTCCGGCTCCGTGCTCCAAAAGTTTTGGCAGCCAATTGAAAACGTAGAGTCTCAGAATTTACTGACAATAAATTAGTTGAAGCGGCGGCGATGAAAATGTACGTTGAGAGTTCCTACACAATACTGTTATTTACAGATAATTCAACATATAATCGATTGGTTTTGCTTAGTTAGCAGTTAACCTTTTCTCTAATTTATTCCAGACTTGAGGCCAGTGCTGGTGCTCTCACTAATTTTGAAGTGCTTGATCTCTTGAGATCAAGAGGTGCTGGAAAGGATGCCTCTCGAGCTATTGCAACAGTATCTCGATCTGAGTTCAAGGTTGGAATTCATAATTGATAATAATAATAAAGTTAATTTAGGATTTTATTGCATCTCTTATATATATATATATTCGGTTTTCTGCTTAGGTCTTTGATTATTTAGATGGGACTGTTGCTTGCAATCAAACAAGGGAAATTATTAATCAGTTTGTTGAGGAGTGCCAAAAATTTGACCTCGCCAAGGCAGAGATTCTTAACATTGTGAATATAAGACCAAAAAGTGAGCCAGAGCTTTTCCCGGTAATCTCTGTTATTCATTGTTATCATTTCTTATTGTTTTAATAAGTTTTGTCTATTTTACTCCTTGTTGTGCTGTTTAATTGCCACTTCTACTTTGTTATTTCACATTGTTTGCGCCTTTTATAGCTTAAAGAGCTATTTGCATCATGAAATTTATCATTGTTGTCCGTTCCCTTATGTTAAGTTTTCCTATCCAAGTTGTATATAATTCTAGTAGATCAGTGTGACCTTTGGTTCAAATACAAGATGAAGATATTAGTTTTCCGAATCAGTTTAAGATGCTTCAGTTTGCGGAAATTTTGTGTTTATTGTTGTTCAGTTAACTTAGGTTTCAATGCACAGTGTGTCATGCTTGCAAATTTTGCATTGATCACAATTTAATTGAAAGGAATTAAGGAAGTCAAAGGAATCGAGAAATTTGATTCTGATGCTTATGCTTGAACGTTGGATTTACATTCGCTATAGTTAGCTCTTCTGAGTTTATACTTTGTATTTCATGTGCTTTCTACGGGTATATTGTATAGTGTTCCTGCTGATACCCTGAATATCCACATCACAATAATCTGATAATAAAAGATGTGAAGTAGCGTGTAATCACAATAAACTGAAGCTGGAATTGCTTCTAGCTGCATAGTATGAGTCTGGAGTATTTCATTAATGTCAAGAAAATGGTAGCTATCAAAAGAAGTTGGATCTTGTAAAGTAGAGTTAGACCCACATGTGTCATGTGTCACACAATGTTTTATGATCAATAAAATGAAATCCAGACGCTGTTGAAACTGAAAGAGCTTAGCATGGCTTATTCAAATGTTATGATAACTTGTAGATTCAGGTACCAAGTGGTAGGCTGGCGCTGGCCATCAGGCTCAATAACCATTAAATTTTATGAGTATATGGAATTTCGATAACCAGATACAGATAGTCATGTGTTTCGGTGCAATCGTAAGCCATCAGTAAGTCTGGCAGGATTTATATAATTCTCAATAGAAATTGGGTAAATATGAATGAGGTGCATCGACCATGTTAATTTTCCTCTGTTAGGTTTTTGAGAAATGGAGAAAGGCTTAAGTTGTAGTTGTCCATTTCTGATCTTTACTTAATCACAGCGCTGAACAAACGGGGACTGGGAAATCCTGTGGTAATCATGGAATATAGTAAGAGCATGCTTGTATCATTCGTGGGGTGTTATCTTGGTTCATCTTTAATAGACAGTTTTAGAAGTTGAATATCATCCTTTCTCAGCATCTGTAATGGATTCTTGCATGTTCATTTTGTATATTTTCTCGATTCTGGCAGTTCATTGAGGAATGTGGGTCAGAACCACGTATGGAAGATGAGGCCGAAAATCTTGTAGAGACCATCACAAGGATTTTGCCACCTCATCCGTCTCAGGCGAACGAGGAATCTGCTGAGGGGGAAGAAGAAAAAGAAGGGGCGAACGAGGAATCTGCTGAGGGGGAAGAAGAAAAAGAAGAAGGGGCTGAGCCTGAGCCGAATTCTACATAGCAATACTTCCCACCACTCTGATGAATTTTGTTTATGTTCGTTAGATACGAACTCTAGTTAGGCTCGATTTTAGCACAGTTATTAATCAGATTGACAAGAAACTCTCAACACCAATGAATGCAACAGTGTCAAGTTAAATTTAACCTTCAGAAATTAGTTTTTGTGCTTTTTGTAAAGCTTGTGATCTCTCTGTTCTAAGCTGAACTGAGATTTGCACAACAATATTGTGCAGAATATATCTCAAATTTTCCCACTTCTGCTTAAAACTGGCTGAATTTCGGGTGGGTTGGGACACAGCATTTAAAAAAGTCTTAGTCCATGTTCATGCCTTCTTTTCTAGTAGTCGAAAAAATTGGGTACTATATATTTGCAAAAGTTGAAAGTTGAAATAAATGAGTATATATTTTTTCTTTCGGTTTTTCTATTTCCAAAATCCTATTTATCAAGTCGGATGTAATGCAATATATTAATAATTCCGATTATTATCAATTTCCAGAATAATTTTTGTGTATTATCATGATACAGCTAGAAGTATGGGTGTTAGTAGTGTCGCGTCATTACTTTTAAGTGATGAGACTTTTTCAAGAAATGGTATGTAAAAAGTAGAAAATAAAAAAGTATGATTGTCATTTTGGGATGTTTGAGAAAAGATATAAACTAGAATAGTGAAATCGACATAAACGTTGGTGAGAACCTTTCATGCAGTATACAATTTATGTTTTGTTCCACCCAAAATAATCAAAAGGTGAGCAAAATCCAATCAAATCGATTTGACCTATTCGCATGGTTATATTCTAAATCACATTGGATTCGTTTAAAAGCTCATCAGTTCATTTATTCTGGTGCAGTTCAATTTGCTTCGTTGGTTTTTGAAAATTGAAATTGTAGTTATATGGTCGTAACTGAAATAAACTAGTTTAGTGTAAAATATTGAAACACGAACTAAATTCTTTTTGGTTTTGTAGCATGTTCCCCAATCCCAACCAATCACATACACAATACACTCCATATCGCAAAGTAGAAAATATGTATTACATGTCTCAACTTATTAGAAAAAGTTGAGTCTTTTTGTAGTCTAAGTTTCCACCTCTTGCAGATCAAAATTCTAAAATAATTTGTCACATCATGTATATGCAGTATGTGACCCTAATATCACCGGGAGCCATAATGTCAGCACGTGCAAACATATGAAATGGCATTATTAAAAGGGTTGATTACATAAAAGTTCACGTACTTTCAACAAATTTTGGTTTTTGATAAACTTTTGAAATCTTTCAATAATAATGTAGTAAATTTTTGGCTTTTGTAGAATAACAATACTCCCTCCACCTTCCTGACTATATTACCATACTTTTAGGCATTAGATAGCCAATTAAATTGATTAATATTTAAGGTCTTTTCTTTCTGAACTTACTAATAAGATAGTTCAAAATAACAATTATGTCATGCTTGGTGGAAAAGAAGAAGTAATATAGATACAATTCAAACTTGTTTCAAAATTACTACTACTATTTTTTTTTGGCAATTATAGTAATAGAAAGCAAGTCCAGTACTGGTCTATAAACATATTAGGCCCAAGCATATGCAATATATTGATCTATTTTCAGAAGCATATCGACATAATTTCCTCACAAGGTGCAGTATAACTTCCTCTCCTTCACATACATACAAAATATTACTCACTTCGTGCAATTACAAGCGTCTAAGTAATTAAGGGGCACAAAAATTAAGGAATAAGTATTTTGGGAGTGTTTAGGTTAGAAAAAGTAGGAGAGGGGATACTTTAAATGATAAAGTAAGAAAGAAAAATATAAAAATATAATTAAATAAGTAATAAAGTAAGAAAGAGAAAAAGGTAAATGATAAAGTATGAAGGAGAAAAGTGGTAATTATTTCTTTTTATGAAAAGTAGATACTTGTAGTGGGACACCCAAAATAGAATACTTAAATGCTTGTAATGGGACGGAGAGAGTAATTTATACAAATATATATATATATATATATATATATAGGGATAATGTGTGTAGAAAATTATTGACTAAAATCATTCCTTTGTCATAGTGAATCATTTTAACATATGCTTTATTTTGAAATTAACATGAGTTTCAGGGTCAGCCCATACGAGCAACAATTCCAATGCCATCTACAATTTCTGAACCGAACATATAATACAGTACATATACATATAGGATAAATGTATGTATTTTTTCATGAAACTCAGAGGCGCAAATCATATTTTGTCACATTCTGATGGATGAGCTGCGAAAGCAGCTTATGTTATTTAATTTTGTTACTGATTGTGATTTCATTTCTAAGTGATTAGTAGTTTTATGGATTTAATATTTTTGTTGTTAAATTTATGAACATTTTCTTTTATTATGTATTTTGACTTTTGAGGGTTTGGATTTTGATTAAAGGAAAAATTAGAGTTTGTTTTCCATTCTTTTGTATTAATTCTTCCAGTTTCATATAAAACTAATGGATTTGTACTCAATTTTAGTGGCAAATTAGTTCACGTGCGCCATTATTGCATTTGTACATAATTTTAGATAAATAAATGAAAATCCCATCTAATCTAAAGCTATTAACAGAGCTAATGTTTTCCAATCTGAATAATATATCTCAATCTCATCGACTAGAAGACTTTCAAGTCGGCATGTTGTTTTTGTAAATTTTAGTTTAATTTATATCAAGTATTCCTCTTATTAGATAAAAACCAGTGTACGTTTGAAATATACTGGATACAAAATAACGTATTGCATATACAAAATAAATTCGAAATTTTAAATTGATTTATATCTGAAATTTCATTATTGCGATTGCTTGTACTTTTTGGACATTTGCAATACTGAGATTCTATTGTACTTGAATTTCTAAATTCTATTATCTGTTATATTCATACTTTTATTTTTTAATTTTTTTATGCCGGTTAAAAATAGTCACTTAGTAAAAATATAGTCACAAGATTAATAATATTCGTTGTACATAGTGATTTTTAAATATCAGATTTTACAAATACAATAATATAAAATACTAAGAGTGGCTATGTTTTGTCAAGGAACACTAGCTAAGTTTAAATGTTACTCGGTATTAAATTTGTGGTTATTTTTCTATTTCCACTGTAAACTGACTATTTCAAATACTACCTCTTTTGTTTTATTTACCATTTGAGAGTTATGGATGTTTTTGGTTTGCAAAAATCATAGTCACGAGTGTAAATTCCACGGTGGGTGCCCACCCCCCCTACCCCCTTGTAGAAAAAAATGAAAATAAAAATAAAAATATTCAACCAACAATATATGGAAAATCTATTGACTGCTGCAAGGAGAGAAACACCAAGGAAACATGAATTCTTATTTCTTTTTTAAGAAGCCCATCTATTACTTCATTCTGTCCCATAACAGATGTCCTGAATTAATGCAGCTCCTAAACTCATCACTTATCACTACAATAACTCAGTTACAAAATTTATACTAGTATACAGAAAATAGAAGAAAAAACAACAACTAAAAAAGTCATAGTTAGAAGAGAGAAAAACCAGATATTTGCAGAGCAAAAAAAATGGAATTAAAGCAGAAAAGAATCCCTTTTTGACAGTCTTAACCCATTAAATTACATTCCCAAGGCTCTTCACTGCCCGCTAAGTAACACTTAAAAAGTAAAAAAATGATAAAGCAACAAATTCAGCAACTTCAAAATTACAACAACTAAAAAAATAAAAAATAAAAAAAGCACAAGCAGATTGAACTAAAATCTATGCAGATTATGAGACATCCCAAATTCCAACATCATATTTCAATCAGTCATTCAACAATTCTTCTATTAAATGTTTTTAATATCTACACTACTACACTCTACAAACTACTCCACATAGTAAATGTTCATTCATCAAATTCTCTCTCTCTTTTTTTTTAATGAAAAAAAAAGAAGAAGAAAAAATCCTAATTAAGGCATGAAGAGGTTGTTCCCACACTTGCATCTCCATGCCTCTGGATAGTACTCCAATGGCATACTGAGGCCGGGCTGAATCGGCACGTGCACCGCCTTGCACGGCGCGCACCTCCCGCATTTCGATCTGCACGTCGGCGGCCACGACCCCGGCCCCCCCAGCCGCCGCCGCACCTCCCCACCACCTGCGCTTCCGATCATTATATAGAGAAACCAATGTTGAATAGAGAACTTTGGAAGTGAAATAAATAAGAGCTTACTGAATGAGTTGAAGCGTAGAGCTGAGACGGAAGAGAGAAGGAGAAAGAAGGCGAGGGCGAGCTGGCGGCGGCGGCGGAATAGGGCCATCGGCGGTAGTATATGAGAGAGAAAGTTTGAATGGAGATATTGCAGAAGAATTATTGGGAGTGAAAGTGAGAGTGAGAGTGAGAGTGAGAATAATAATAATAAGAATAATAGTGAATGGGGGAAAAATAGGAATGTATTATTGGTGAAATGAAAAGAGAGAGAGAGAGAGAGCGTTGCGTGCAAGCGTGCGAGTGAGTCCAAGTCAAAGAGACATCTTATAACATTAATTGAAAAAAGATGACTGTGTGTGAATGAATAGGTATGGAGAGAGATAGGGACCTTCTACGGTTTACATCACCTAGCCTAGCTTAGCTACGACAACGTCGGATTTGTTACTACTTCTACTAATAAATATTACTCCCTCCATCTCACTCACACTTTCCATATTTTAGTGGGACTCATTTCAATTGACACATTTTCAAAAAAAGTAAACAATTAACACACAAACAAGGGGCACATGGTGGGACCATGTTACTTTTACACTACAAACAAATACTTTCTTAATCCGTGTGCAAAAAGTGATGTGTCATTTAGAGTGAGACGTAGGGAGTAGTATGATACAATCAATTAGGTATTTAGGCCATTCTTAGCTAATGGGATCCTCTGTCCCACAATTCTTCGTGTGCCACCGCGTACTACTGCTAAGTTCACTATTTTTAAACTTTTGTTCTATAATAAGAATTTATTATTACATATATCATAATTAATATTCATAATAAAAAAATAGAATTTAAAAAAGTTATATACCATGATATTGGAATATTTAAGTTAAAAAAAATACTTATTTTGGTTGATTATTCTAAAATTATGGTGTGGTTTTTTAAAATTCTATTTTTATTATAAATATTAAACATAATATATTATATAATAATAAATTTTTATTCTACAACAAAAGTTATTAAAAATAGTGAAATTAGTAGTTGTACACGGTGGCACACAGAGGATTGTGAGACAGAGGATCTCATCCGCATTCTTAGGCGCAACCAATTCTCATTTGGTTCCGTTTCTTTTCAATTTCTAATTGTATAAGTTGATTGAGATTTTTATTGGATTAAAAAATGATTGAAAATAAAATTATAGAAGTGAATCTTGCCTACAACCAAAGATACATAATCGTAGTGAATATATTTATACCAATGAACGAGTCGAGGTCATGTTAACATAAGGTCTTGTCCAAGACGGTTTGCTTTATTTCATTTCATGTCTTTAATTTCTATAGGTCTCAGAAGCTTGTTCATGTATTGACCAAGACAAAGTCGATACAAACCTCTTCCTCTTTTCTAGTGATATCGTGACCAAGAGGTTATAAATTTATTTTAAATTCCACTTGCTTTGCGTTCGACTCCAAACCCCTTACGTTGTAGCTTAACAGCTTCATTGGATACTCTTCTCTCTCCTTCTCCTAGTATTCTCCCTTAAAGTATTGTTGGATTCCATCATCTTCCCAATTCTCTGCTCGACAATATCTAGCGGTACCGACAAGCTCAACACTAGGGATTCCCCCAATTTCACTACCTCCGCTACTTCCATCCGGTCTTTTAAATTGTTGTCATCATTTCTTTTCGTTGTTGATTTTACCGCGCACCTACTACCCTCCCTCCTCTCCGTACTTAGGGAGTGCATACCACACAGGAATCCTTGAAGCTGCAACCTTTCGTGTTTCTTCTTCGCTCTTTTGCTGACCTTCGCTTTAGGTTTTGGAACTTAGTCGGATATTCTTTTTCTTGGAGGCTTTGCCCACGAAACCCGT
This sequence comes from Salvia sclarea, assembly GCA_036873715.1. Classification (NCBI taxonomy): domain Eukaryota; kingdom Viridiplantae; phylum Streptophyta; class Magnoliopsida; order Lamiales; family Lamiaceae; genus Salvia; species Salvia sclarea. The sequence continues at coordinate 1,553,574 of JAYJMF010000056.1, forward strand.
CCTACTTCCTCCCATCTCCTCTGACTTAGACGACGAAGAGATAGAAATATGTTGTACACGATCTTTGTCTTTTTGATCTGCCTCCGTTGATTGGTTATTCTCGGGCCTAATCCTCTCAATCGAGATTGACTTCTTGGTTAAGGGAGTCTACATTATCGCCTCCATCTCCGCTTCGGATTGGTTATCTACCTCCTGGACTTTATTAAAAGATGGCCCATTTTCAAAAGCTATGGGCCGAGAGTTCGGCCCCCAACCAGGTGGGAATGATAAGGAGACTTCAAAGCACTCCTGGGCTTGACTAAAAGTTCCTCTAACATACTGGGATTGAGATTCATATTCTCGAGTAACCCCAGCTACTTCCTCCCAGTTTTGCTTTTTAGTTGGTACCTAACCTGGTGGGAATTCTAGAGAGATTTTAGGCCCAATTTGATTTGTTCCCACTTTATTTGCCTCATTTTTCTCTATGGCGCTCTCTGGCCCAATCCCAAAACGCATTGTCGCCTTTTTCTTTTCCTCGAATACACTTTCGACTCTTCCATTCTCCCATGCTCCAACTTTATCTAGCGTGCCACCGCCCACATTAAACACCTCGAGTCCCGAACGAGTAATCATTGTCTTGGGACTACGATCAGCCCCTCCCCCCATCGGAAGGAGCCACCTCTGCCTTGGAAGTGCAAGCCCCCCTCCATCCGAAAGTGATTTCGACTCCGACCCGTCCCCGACCCACACTGAATCCGTATCGTACTCAACCTTGGAATTTTTTTCTCCAATAGCATTTCCTCAAAAATTCTTTTTTGAAATCAATCCCTTCAATAGATATGATGACTATTTCATTAATCTGATTTGAAGCAAGCCCCCAAATTCTCACCCTAGCACGATTAAGTTTGGTCTTGTTTTGGGTGCTCCTGTCCCACTCCATGAAAGACTCAAAACGGAGACTAGCTTGTCTCAAGAACCTCTCAGACCACGCATGGAGCCCATCATGAACCAGTTCCTCCACACCGGTCTCCATAGGCACACATCCTCGGGTTTCCATGGCCTTATCCCGCTGAACCAGTAGCTCTCCCAATCTCCTGTATCAGCTTTCACGTCGAAATCTTCATCTATTTCCAAAATGAGAACAAGATCTTCGCCCATGACTTTGAGAGATAACTAGGACTCAACTTCCTTTTGGATGTTGACGAGCCTATTTTTCGTGCTCTTTTTGGGTCGTTCTTTGGCCTAGATAGAGCCCCTTTTTGTTTGTGTTTATTTGTGTTTGTGTCTGGGAGGTCACACTTTGGGTTTTGCAGGTCGGGAAGAATCTTGGGCAAAGTCAGGTCACCTCCTGTGGAAGAGGCAAAATCATGAAGTCGACCTTGGGCAAGGCGTTGCCCAAGAAACGGTACCACACGGGAGCTGAGCTTGACCGACGAGCTGAAGTGAAAGTATCGGCGAGGATGAGCAAAAGAAAGAGGCTAGAAGAAGGTGAACATCTTGGTCAAGACCTTGGGCAAGATGTTGCCCAAGACACGCACCGCGTGGGGCCCAGGCCGGATATCTCGAGCCAAAGGAGAAAATCAGAAGAAAAGTGGGTAACAAGCTTGGGCGCGAAGACAAAAGCAAATATAGTCAAAGAATCAATCTCTGGCAAGACTTGCACCAAAGAGGAAAGATTCCGGTCAAGACAGACCTCTGCCAAAGAGAGCTTTTAGCCGAAAACGGCAAAGTCAAGATCTGGTGGTTGAGATGAGACAAGCAATTTATAGCTGCTCCAAAAACATCTCCATCAACCCAAAGCAAACCCTAGCTGCTCCCAAGAAGCCCACATCAAGGTCCAAGCCCATCCAAGTGTTTGACCTACCTATAAAGAGAAGAGGAGAGAGAGAGAAAATTATTATCACACTCTCTAACTTAGCCAACGTTTTTCCTCTATAACTTTTACTCTTTTTCATGTCTTTACTTTCATGAGAGAGTGTGAGGAAGAAACAAGCCCTATGGGCACACTCATTTAGCTTATGTATTTCTTTGCTCTGGCTGGGATTGGTCCTTGCCAGAAACAACTTTTACTTTGAGTTCTTATTTATTTCAAGTATGGTTTTCGTTTTTGATTTGTTTGATTTAATTTTCATGATGTTTGAGTAGTTCTTTATGTTTGACTCAGGGTGAAATGAGTTCAGGCTCGATCGTCTTGTATATGTGTTCCCGAAGCACAAGGTCTTAATCCTATACAACCTTGACCAGTTCATTGTGTTAGCTGCAAATAGCATAGTGGGCAAGGTTAAGTTACAAACAAGAGTCAAAACTAGGCATCGAGTGTCTCTTTGCCCCGAGTAGTGTGACTTGTGTGGGTGATTGTAGTCGTCAGCCCTTGGGTTAGGAGCCGAGTCATCCTTACCTTGGGCAGGCCTTTGGCTAGTTGGGCTGCCCAGTACGGCAAGCTGTCGGGGCAGGAAACCTTAGTGAAGTGTCTTCCTTGGGAGAGCGTCTTGGTAAGGGGTCTCAGTACTTAGTCCTAACACTAAGGGCAAGCTGGGGCTGGGTGGACTGGTGTACGTGACGAGTAAAAAGGGGCACCTACCACTTGGTACCTATAACCAACGACATACACATAGGGCAAATATCCTTGAACCAATGACCGACTCCTTGACCTACGCCTTGACGAGTGGATCCCCTTGTCCAAGCTACTTATTTTTACTAATTTTCTTTAAGTGTTTACTTTTCAGCTTTTATTTATATTCTGCTCAAGATCTATATCTCGGTACATCCTGCCGAGATCGTCAGCTTGACTGACACCTTGCCCAAGGGAAACCACATTTGCAAACGTGACAACCAGAGAGAGAACACAACCAGCTCCCTTGGGTTCGATCTGATACTTGCCACTAGCGGAACCTAGTGCTGAAGTCTCGGAAGTTATAAATCTTTCTTGGCAAGGCAGAGCTCTTGACGACAAGTTCGAGCCTCGCCAGACATTCACACTAAACTCCTCCTAAGAGAACTCTTTTTTTTAGAAGACCAACCCCAACATTTTCCAGCCACTCCTTATCCTCTTCCGTATAGATAAAAGTAATTTTCTGAGATAGAACAACTTCATGCTTCATATTAGAAATTATGTCCGCCACCACATCCGAGAAAGATCGTCCCCCCTCAATGTGAGCTGCTACGATAGGCTTTATCCTTGGGTTTGCATCCTTTGCCGCCTTTCTATCAAATCTCGGAATGAATACTCTGAGTTAGTAGGATCTTATCTAAAGAGAGTTCAATTTGTCAAGCATGGTCCTTTCGTCCTCCTCGCTCTCCGCCCTCATACGAACAAAGCCAAATCTCTTCCCAAGGACGTCCTGCTTCTTTGGACAGAAAAGGTCCACCACTGGTCCTGCTTCCTGGAATGTGGCTATAAGATTCTTTTCCGAACTTGTCTCAGGAAAGTTTCTGAATAGGAATGATTTCACGCAACTGCCTTCTACCCAGGGTTCCACTTTTTTGAAACCACCCTCCTCATGCCTACCAACACTTGGCTCGACTCCACCTGTACCCACTCGACCCGAGATTTGTCCCTGCCTCACCGGGGATCTCTCGATATGTTTAGGTCTAAAACCTACCCTGGAAATGGGAGCCTGGTCTCTCTCTCTCTCTCTCAGGAAACTCTCTTGGATCCCCCCTAATTTTTTCTTCAATGTATCTCTAGATAACTTCCTAATATTCTCATATTCATTCTTTAATGAAGATTTTTTTTTGAAGAAGAAAAGAACATTATATAAACAGCAGAGGGGCATCAGGAATGCACCCCAAAACAGAGTACAACATCGCAACAAGATCAACGCACATAAGGCGAAGAAGCACAGACCAGCACACACAAACGCCGGCTACTACGACCAAGGAAGCAACCTAAGCGGCATCAACCCCAGACCCGCCACCCACATAAAACACAATAATAAAAAAAACGCCAACAAATGGCACAACAACAACACCTCCTTGCGCCAGCTCAGCTTAAGTCGGCCACGGATTAGAGCACCAACTCTTAAAGTCCGAACCCGACAGGACACCTTTCCCTCGGCCCCAATTCCATAAGAAAGATTTAATATCTCCCACGATTTTTTCATGCTTCCATTCGCCATTATTGAAAATAATATCATTCCTATACTTCCAAATCAACCACATGACACAGACCCATAACGAGGCTAGCATCGAACGATGGCTTTTAGAGCCCCCCAAGTAGCAAAACTGAAGAAAGTTACCCGGAATATGGTTGAGCAGTGGGGCATTGACTCCAATCCATTGCAGGCAACTGCTCCACAAGAGTGACACACAACTGCATTCCACAAATAAATGTTCCACAGTTTCATTCGTCTGATTGCACATGGGGCACAAAGGAATCGAGTGAGCATCCATCACGCCCCTTCTTTTTAACTCAACGCGAGTTGCTATTCTGCGAAAGAGGATTGTCCACGCCGTGGCTTGAGCTTTTGGAGAAGCCCAATTTGACCATAGCAATTTACAAAAAGGCTGCTTCACTGCCTGCGAGTCCAGTTTCCTTTCCAAGAGAAAATTGTATGCGCATCTAACTGTATAAGATTTATTCTTCTCCAGTTTCCACTCCCATGAATCCGGAACGCGCACAACCTGTTTCCTGCACAATAGCAAATCCGTGAGAGAAGCCAGCATATCACATTCCCAGCTCCTAAGCTCTCTCCTCCAACCTATGCGCCACACCCAGGTATCGTCTACCCAATCCCCCGCCTCCTCCACCGAGCATCCTTTATTTAGGCAAAGCTCGAACAACGTAGGGAACCGAGACTTCAGATTGCACTCCCCAACCCAAACGTCGACCCAAAACAGCGTGGACGCCCCGACCCCCACCTTCCTAGAAATAGAACTCAAAAACCAACTCACATCCCTATCCGACAAGCTCTGAACCACGTCCCCCCACCAGCCCTTCCCTCTATTCCCCTCGTCTAACAACTCCAAGCCACTTCCCGAAACCCCCTCCTTGCCCCTAAGACCTTTAACCAACTCCAGCCACATCGAATCCCCCCTCGCTCGCCCTCCATGCCCATTTCCCAAGTAACACTTTGTTGAAGCATAGCAAATCTCTCACCCCAAGCCCTGCGAACAATTTAGGAGCGGAAATAGACTCCCATTTTGCCCAGAGCATCTTTCTCCTGCGCCCCCCTCTCCCCCACAAAAAGTTCTACTAGATCGCAATCAATTTTTTAATCACACACAAAGGCGCTTTAAAGATGGATAGAACATAAGTAGGTAGCGCCGAGAGCACGGATTTAATCAAAGTAATTCTACCGCCAAGAGAGACCTTAAGAGACTTCCACTTGCACAATCTAGATCTGACCTTCTCAATCACATAAGACCAATCACTCACCTTACGATGGCGACAACCCACTTTAACCCCCAAGTATTTGAACTGAAGCGCTTCCGTTTTGCACTGGAGAACCCGAGCAATATCTTCAACAATTCCAGGTTCCGACTTAAGCGAGATAACATAGCACTTGTCTATGTTAGTCTTCAACCCCGAGACCGCTTCAAGAATCAACAGAAATCTTTCAAGAACACGGCGTTTTTCAGGGAAGCTTTGCCCAGAAATATTGTGTCATCTGTAAATTGGATGTGGGAGATAACACTCCTGTTTGGACCGACTTCCAGGGGGTTGAAAAGACCTCTACCGATGGCTTTTTTAAGCAAAATCCCGATAGCCTCAGTCGCTAAACTGAAGAGGAAGGGAGATAGCGAATCACCTTGTCTCAACCCTCTCCCGAGCGCGAAGTCCCCAGAAGGGCTCCCGTTAACAAGAACGTCCGCATGCGCCGTCTCGACGCACTCCTTCATCCACCTAATCCAAATTTCACAAAATCCAAAAGCCCTGTGCATATCCTCCAGAAAACTCCATTCAATGGAATCGTAAGCCTTAGCAAAGTCAATCTTATAACAAAACCCTTGGCCCTGGCCCAAGGTTGCGCCCTCAACCACCCCATTCAGAGTCGCTATGCAATTAATGATTTGTCTATTTTTCACAAAAGCCGACTGCTCTCTAGAGATGATAGAGTCCATAACTTTCCCCGGTCTGTTCGCCAAAATCTTCGATAAGAGCTTGTAGCGCCCCCCACCAAAGAGATAGGGCGATAATCCTTCAAAGCGCACGAGTTGTCTTTCTTCGGGATGGGGGTAATGAAGGAATGGTTCATGCCTTTTGAAAGGCGCCCATTCTCATGGAATTCTCTGAGGAACCGCATCAAGTCTTCCTCCAAAGCCTCCCAGCATTTTTTGAAGAATACGAGATTGAAGCCGTCTGGACCCGGGCTCTTCAGTTCCCCGCACGACATCAGAGCCTCCTTCGCTTCTTCGACAGAGAAGCACGCAATCAACAGATTATTAGCCTCCGCGGATACCTTCTTCTCCACCAGCCACTCTTGCATCTTGAACGGGCGAGTACCTCTGCTAGCAAAGTGAGTTTGAAACTCCGACCTGATGTGATCTTTAACAGACCTCACGTCCTGCTTCCACGTTCCGTCTATCATCAGCCCATGATGTGATCTTTAATGAAGAATTAATGTTACAATAAATCAAAGATTTAAATAGAAAAAATAGGGAGAAAAAATTAATTTATGGAGACCATCCTATATTTTGGGGAATTCGAAAATGAAAATAAGTCTAAATAAAGGATGAATTAGTAGTTTATACTAACGTTATGAGTAACGCAGCATAGAACATCATCATATACATGTTATATCTTGTTGGAAATAGAATTCACAAATACTCATTTCTTAAGCGATCCATTTTATTTTTCGCCTAGGACCTCGAAATTTCAGGGCTGGTCTTGTACCTAACTCATTAAAGTGTTAAGGAGTATTTGAATTTGGCAGATCACTTACTCTTACACAATGGAAGTATACACTATATCATTATTAATCTACAAAGACTACGTAGAATGCTCTTGCATGATATTAATTTAATTTTATGTTGGTTTGAGAAAATACGAAAAGGAATGCTTACTAACTATGAAATATATTGATCAAACCATCTTGCCAGAACTTGTGTACATAAAATATTACGTTAATTATTGCCAAATTTGGTGAAACAAATCCTTTATACGAAGAAGGTGAATAATAATTGTAATTGCTAAACCCTTAAGTACTATCGCTTAGAACATTAACAAGAACACGATCTAAACAGCGATACTCACGCACA
>JAYJMF010000056.1:1585445-1604281 GCA_036873715.1 Salvia sclarea
TATGGTGTTTACAATTGATTTTAACTTCTACAATTCATACATTTGTAAAGAATAATTGAAAATAATTATTAAATTGAACAAAAAAATTATTTAATACAAATTATTTATTTGATCAAATTAAATTAAATTTATTAGGGTTGCTTAGCCCGTCTTAAACTCATATAGCAATATGAGCTATTACGAACTCATATAGCATTATGAGATAATTAAGAATTTTTTAATCCAGAATATTTATTTGGTCAAATTAAATTAAATCTTACAATACATAATTGATGTCATAATTAAATTACTCATTAATATTAATATAGAATAATTCAAATACAAAAAATCCAGAAAAATAGTAAATTTGAAATGGAGAGTTTAGAGAGACTAAGGGATGAGATTTAATCTGGAATATTTATTTGATCAAATTAATTAGTTTAGTATATAAAAATAAATATTATTTAAAATTGATAAAGAATTAGACTGAGATATTAATATCCTCAACTCAAAGTTTCATGGTTCCATCGCCTCGCCGAATCGATGCATGGTTGCATTTCATCGCCTCGTCGAAATGCTCGTACATGTCTCAAATCCTATATAAAAAATAATTTTACTATATGCTCTCGTCTCAAAAGCCACGGTTGCATCGCCTCGTCGAAATGCTCGTAAATCTCCTAAATCCTATTTAAAAATAATTATACTATATGTTCTCGTCTCAAAAGCCACGGTTGTATTCATCAAATTGCTCGTACATGTTCCAAATTCTATTTAAAAAATAATTTTAAAATATGTTATGATTTTCAAAAGCCACGGTTGTATCGCCTCATCGAAATGCTCGTATATGTCTCAAATACAGCCCAAAAAATAATTTTACTATATGCTCTCGTCTCAAAAGCGACGATTGCATCGCCTTGTCGAAATGCTCGTACATATCCTAAATTATATTTAAAAAATAATTTTACTATATGTTATTGTCTCATAAGCCACGGTTGCATTCATCGAAATGCTCGTACATGTTCCAAATACATCTCTTTTGGTTTTGAATTTAATTTTACTATTAAATTTAGTATATAAAATTCTTTTGATTTTAAATATATAATAAATCTATCGCAAAAAATTGATGTGAAATTTTAGTACTACCTCATTTTACTTTAAAATTTCGATTTCAATTGATAAACCTTCATAAAAAATATAAATGTGAGATTTTAAGTGATTAAATAGTCTAATTGTTATGGGTTTTATGGTATATAAAGTTAAGCTGCTTAAATTTTTAATTAAATACTTAGGAATCTATTAATGGATATAGACATGAGATGCTAATTGTTAATATTAATATATTGACTAAAAATAATAAAATATTGAAAGTCTAAAATCTAAATTAGGAAAATATGGGTTGAGATGGTAAATTATAGGGTACTAAAAAAGGAAAATTCACTTGGACATTATAGAATGAATGGTGGGCCTAGGTGGCTATTGTGTTCTCAAATCCTTTAATAGAGAAGAATGGATATAGACGTGAGATGCTAATTGTTAATATTAATATATTGACTAAAAAATGATAAAATATTGAAAGTCTAAATTAGGAAAATATGGGTTGAGATGGTAAATTATAAGGTACTAAAAAAGGAAAATCTATTTAGACATTATAGAATGAATGATGTGTTTAGGTGGCTATTATGTTCTCAAATTCTAACTATTTTAACAACCTAAACCTTTAATGGGTTTGGACTCCTGATTCCGGCTCCAAGTTAAAGTATATAGATACATATGTCGAAATACAAATTGGAGTCAAATAATTTATCTGCGATGAATGAAGTGATTATATACTCGATTAATTTTTTTATTATAGGAAAATATAACAGTTACTTAAGAAACCACATATATCTTGAGTCTCTTTATAATCCCAACAAGGAAAAACCCTTGAAAGCCAATTTTGAATTATCTTTGTTCTTTCAGTAACGTCTCTTCAAACTTTTCGAATTTAATTGCGAAAGCTCTAAGCCTCTAATACTCAAATAAAAACCTCGAGAGTTAACTGGATCCGTTATATAGTTGACTATTGTTGGCAGTCTCCGACTTGTTATATTTTGAAGGTAGGCAGTTTATTGCCAACGTGTAATCTCTAATCTAATTGTTTTAGTGCAAACATAATAATAAGAAAACATGGACACGGCCGACGTCGTTATGGTCGATGGATTTGCCGTCATTTGGAAGCAATGACATACGGCAAGTAGACATGATAATAAGGCTAAAAACCTTCTCTTAAGGCGGTAATTCCATAGGATTAGGGAAAATTGAAAAATAAAATTATAGAATATCAACTTGAACAAATATCTAGGAGACGTCAACGAAGTGCCCGTCCCGTTGTTCCGGCAACAAATTAAAATATAGCCGCCTGCAATTATTTACGAGTGATGAACGAAAAAGTCACATACACTAATAGGTCGTCAAACTTCCGTTCCAAAATTCCATTAGTTGTGTGGTTTTTATTTATTTTTTCGGAAACAAAAAAATTGAAAAGGGAAAGGATGAATGTGCGTGAAGAAACAAAAAGAAAAGGAAGTGGCTGTGTAGCCAAATCTATATTATCGCTTAATGAAATGGGTAATGCCCAATCAAGGAACAGCAAATACAAGCAACAGCCACTACTCAGTACTCCCTAGGCAATGATATGTTTAACTTCCATAGCAAAAATCTTAGTCAAAGATATAAATAAACCAAGTAATCAAAATATTTCAAAATAATAGCAGGCCTACAAATATAAACCATGAAAGCATGCAATGCATCTGTATTTTCTGTTTACAAAATAAAATCTGTAAGTCCAACTTTATTAATAAAAGTAAATAAGGCCCCAGTGTTGCAACCAATTAAAATACAAAAGGAGAGCTCGAAATGAGACTTCACAGCAAACTCTACCAAAACTATGAAACATGAGAAAACTAACAAAGATAAAAGAACTTAAATTAAGCCTCAACAAGTAGCCCGAACAATCCTCCTAAGCTAAGGTCATCATCATTGTCTCACAACTCATATCCCAATTCTCAAAACATCAATCAGAGATCAGCTCAAAACTCAATCTACAGAATCCTTCCTCTATACAATTTTATGTATTCCGCTCAGAGCTCGACTACCTGATAGCTAAAACAAATTTAAAAACTAAAAAGACAAGGTTGTTCTCGTCCTTTACAAGAAGCGGGATCACTAACTTAAACCTCCTCGGATAACAAAACTCAACAGAGCACCAAGATGCAGTCAATGTTCAATAATTTCACGAGTTAAATCAGGAGGTTTCGCCAAGCCGGTACATTGTGATCTCCTGTTGCTTGAAATATCGACGGTCCTCTTCATCAACAAGGACAAGGTTCAGATAGTATTTCACACTAAATTTGTTATTGATATTTGAATATGTCGGAGCAAGCTCATATGGGCTTAGGAACAATCTGATAGGAATAGATTCACCTGCCAAAGCAAATGGTCATCAAGTAAATCCCCTGTTTGTTTAAAGCTACAAACAAATAGGATATTTATTGGCTATGAATAAATAGGATATTTATTGGCTGTCAAAAATTAAACCTTAAGAAGCATACAAGACTAAGATACCTCTAACTGGAGCACCATCCATCAGTTCGAACTTTGCAAGTGTCTCGGTCTCAACATGAGTGTTCGTCCCTGATCCTGTTGATTCTCTGCGTCTGATCTCAAGATCCATGTTTTTAATCTTGATTCTTACAAGAAGAAAATATATTTTGCCCACAATGACATCTTTCAGATGATACCTGTATAGTCAGCATTTCAGTCAGGTTATCATTATCCGCATTTTATAGCCGTCAATGTAGGACACATATTTAAACAAGGATTATTTTGGTGAAAGATTAAGGTATACTTCTATTTTGGTTCAGCCCACTCCCATCCCAGAAAAAATACTAGAATTAAGGCAACTTGTGCAAGAGACTACAGCAGCATTTGGCATTGACTAGTAAATAACCAAAACCACTGATATTTGTAATGGACCTTGTTCAAATGAAATTATTTAGCTTTGGCAGACAGAGATATAAACCAGAGTTAAATTAAATGAGGGCTGGAACTTACTTGCTCTTGTTGTATTCAAACTCAATATGAAGGCAGTCCTCAATCCCAACTTCCATCTATAAGTAAGAGAAATGATTTGGTAGTACTTTACGAATGAGTAGAACAACAAATGCTAGGAGAAACTCTGTGTGAGTGATGCATATAGTATCATAAAAGTGGAGAAGTGGTATTTCAATTTGGTTTCCGAAGTTGTCTGAGAAAAGTTGCATAACCATAACAATCCAAATAATGTAAATTTGTATAATAAAAACAATACCTTAATACTATTGTTGATAGATGGAGGAGGACTATAATTCCGAACCTGAACCGTGTCAAATGAGAATGGCATCAGTTAGACTAGGTTACAACATGAAGACCTCAATGACAAACTTTTCCGAATTCTATGAACAATTAGAGTGTAATTGAGGACTAGGCCAAGGAACCGAATATACATCTTTAACAATATCATCACCCTAGAGGTTAAAATATACACCTATAATGATATCACACTGAGCAATTTTAAAAAAATATAAAATTCAATTAGATTTCCAGTTCCAGATAGCTAAAGAGATGAACTGTTCTGGATACTCACATACTACTATTTGTAGTAGTATTTAACTGAATAAAACTCAAAAGGAACCATGAACAACTATTAATAGCCGTTCCATAATGGTAACATGAACGTTTTAGTAGGGCCACAGGATATGGTTTTTACCACGAAGTCTTGGTATTCCACTATGCTTCCACCATAACCTCGACTTATTGAGACTTTTAGGACATACCTGAAATATACAAAGAATTTATAATAAATTGGGCTTATATCTTGAAAGACAGAAAAACCCAAAAGGCAAAAGCCAGGCCATGTAGAAAACTCAAACACCAGAATATGATTTTAATGACAAACCTATCTGTTGCAACATAATTAATTTGAGAGCTTCGACATGGAAAAGCACTAATAACTTTATAAGATAATAATTCCTTAGTCTTAGAAAATAACAACTTAAGGACCCAAAGGGATGCACAAATCTGAAATAAACATTATATACCATTCAGAACTTAATCCAAAATGGCAAAATACTTGCAGATAAGTTATATGGGCATCAGTCAACAAAGCAAGTGGGCTAGTTTTAGAAATAAATAAATACTATCTTCCCCTAGTTAATTGTACTTCTTCAGAACAGGGAGCAAAGTATGAAATCACATATCCTTTTATCAGATACATGAGCAATGAAGACAGTGAGCAATCGTATTGAACAATTTGTTATCAACTGTTAACTCACCTAAGCCGCACATTTGCCCCATTATATGTCTCATATGGCATCTCCACAGTTGAAAATTCAAAGGGAAATGTTTTCCTCTCATATATATCTCCAGGAACATCCAGCTCACGAACTACAGTAAAAGAAAAATATCTATTAAACGCTTCAACGTTCCTGCTTACAAGCTTTTGCTATAAAGCATAATGCTGCTTGCAATGTTGCCTGTATTCTAAGGTGAAAATACGAGAAAAATTGTGTCCTAATTTACCAAGAGAGATGTAGATATAGCATATACAGCAGCTGGAATATAGTTTAAGCTGTAGATGATGTACTAAACTAGAGTACAATGCTCTCAAGATAAATCCACACAGTATGTTGTTCTTACCTAGGGAAGTAAAGTCGTAAAAATTGCCTCTGTCAAAATACATTTCTGCAAACACAAAGAAATATTAAGGTCAACACAGTCAGAAATTGAGGATGTCCAGGAGTGATACTCCTTTGGGATTTTGAATAGCTTATTTATTGCATCATTCTATTTTGAATGACAAAAAGTTCACTAGCCAGATTTGACTCGTGATAAAGCGGTTCCTAATTGTACTACTGTAGATATGAAAAATGAACATGTAAAATCTGAATGGCATAAATTAGATTAGAGTATATACATACCAATTTGACCAAGCAGCTCAACCTTGATACCATTGTGTTCCACCTTCTTCCCTGAAATTGGTTCGATGGAGATCTGAAAACATGATAGATAGCGTACACCACCATGATCAAACACTCAAAGTCCAGGCACAAACCTCGAACCAAAATCGGTGAAACACACTAAAGTAGATACCTTCCCAGATATGGTTTCTTGACTATGAAAGATTGGGATTAGTACTGTTTTACCATTCTCCTTCTTCAGTGCCACCTGTTTGTAACATTATACAGACAAAATGGTACTTGAGCACTCCAGCATCCAACTTAGCACAAGTCAATGTCTATATTTACTTACACAATAGACCACACACCAATAACTGACAAGATAATTTGAACTGGATATAGCAATCATAAAACTCAATGCTCTAGCAAGGCATATTGGATGCAAAAAATATGACACCGATTTCATATTCTTTTTAAGTAATTGCAGATGATCTGGTCTTTTAAGAAACTAACAACAGGTACAAGCCATAGCTAAACATGGTGTGGTCTGAATTCTCCTTCTCAACTTATGCAAATGCACAATTATAAACAAAAACAACAAGTCCAGAGAAATCAAAGCCAATAAACAAAACCTGCTTTCGAGATTTCCCATCAGCAAATGAAACGGTGATGCTGCATGCCGGCTTAAAAGCTCCAATTATATAATTCTGAAAGTAGAAGCAGACATTCACATCACTACTAGACACTCAGAACGCAACAGGTACTACAACAACAACAACAATAATAATAATAATAATAATTAATATCGTTAGAGAACGCGTTGGAACTTCACCATTGCGAAAATTCGAGTCTGTTTCAATTCAAACTCTTAATTGAAGCACCTGCACAGTTCAAACGCCATTTGTAATTGCATTCAAATAACTACGAAAGATCTAATCCTAAATCCACAAACAGATCTTCAAAAGTTTAGAATGTCATACATTTCGTAAATCATAGGAACTTAAATGTTCGATACAAAACCCTAAAACGACCTATATTTACAGTTTCGGATTAAAACACGGAAAAAGAAGGTATAATATTGAATCAGATTCATACCTAGGATTTTCATAAGATGTGTTAATGGAAGATCGGAGACAATGATCCGAGACGACTAGTAATGCGATGACAGTGCAAGGCCGACTGAGTATTGAGGTAGGGGGCGTTTGGTTAGGGGGGATGGAATCCCAATGAAACCAAAACTGGCCTGTTTGGAAACGTATGATTTCATATCACGGACTTCTCCTAGTTAACAAAAGGACAATTCTTTTCGCAGACCCTTATAAAATCTATTAGTATACGTTTAATTCGTGGGTGCTACAATAAAAAATACTAACTATTCTAATGATAATAATATAATACAAGAGATTATAAATACAATACTCTTGTATATATTTGTTATAACATTTCAGACCCTTCTTTGCATATATTATTACACGTGCGACACATACATAAAAGTATAGGTTTAAACATAGATGTATGTGTAAAGATGGGTAATATTACCACAATTCGAAAAATTATAGACACAAAAGACTAGTAATATTATTATATAATCTTTAGAAAATTAAAATACATGATGTTTTTATCGTTTAAATGTCCATGTAATGATATTTTTGCTTCCAAATTAGAACATCATTACAATTAAAATTATGTTTTCTAAATTCGTCAAGTCCTCCTCGTAATAACATGTAAAATCTCTTCTCATTATTCTTATGATTCCATGCACCTTCATAAGTAAGGGTTATAAAATAATTGCAATATTTCGTAAGTGATAATTATTTTGAGTGATAGAATGATGGGTAAAAGTAATTTAAGGTAATCAATTTTTTATTTTGATGGGTTGAATAGTCTTATGCTTATTTGACTATCTTATCGTTTAAATAATCAATTTCCATATAATATTAATTTGTTATTAAAAGTAAATGCAGATGATTGATTAGTCATAAACGTATGAGAATCTTTTCATATATATTACAAAGTTGGTAGCTAATGGTGAAAAAATAGTTAAAAGAAAATTGGAGTGATTAGGACTAATGTCAATCTTTTCAATTAAATATTTCGTACCCTTGTATTATCAAATCAACTTTTTTAATACGGGGATAAAAGATGTCAATATAATTGAACTTTAAGAAAAGTTCTCAGACACCCCATTTAACTTAAAATACTAACCTTTTCCATCTTAAGAAAGAATTATTGATGACACTCATTATCTCGATGAATCTGCACTCTTGTCCCCCTCGTTTCTCTTTTTATTTTTATTTTCAATATATTATCAAAACTTTATATAGTATGTTATCAAAACTTGGAACAACCAGTCCACCACAGACGTCCCATTAGTAAGACATCATATAGAGTAAAAGTATTTTGTGCCATACATACTTTGTGAGGGTGCAGATCTATTAAAAATTGTCCCCATTACATTAATTAGGATCCAAATATAATTTTAGTAATAAAAAAATATTATTTTATATGTGAAAAAAGATATAATAATCAAGAAAAATAATATTTTATATATAAAAAAATAAAAAAATATTATCTAATACATATAAAACCACGTATCATTTGAAAAAAAATAAATTTTGACCGTCTATCAATTTAGATGGATGAATTATATTAGGTTAAATTATAATTAACATTATTATTATTATTATGGGAGAGATCCTATTTTGAACCCCTTCATACTATGTGATACTTATACAAGTTTAAGTATAAATACATGAAACATGCGCATTCAATTAGGCGTGTGTTTTGAGAAATCCAAAATTATATGTATTGTGAATGTGAAAGGTCCAATTTTATTGTTATTTGTATCATGCTTCGAGAAAAAGTTTTATTTTAAGGATATTATCATGTAAATTGATTGTAAATACATTATGACAGTAAGAATATTATTGTAATAATTGTGGTGGAGTTAATGTGAAAAAGAAAAAAAAACAATAGACATATTTTTATGGGAGGAACAAATAAAGAATGACGTATTTTTATGGACATGGGAAGATATCGCATGGGACAATGAATTTGTCCTCTGGCATATCCCTCTTCTTCAGGAAAATGCGAACCTTTCCTGCCTTCATAATTATTGCTAAAACTCATGATACATGTAGTTTTATATATTTCATCACATGATTAGTAAGTAAGAAAACAATAAACAACAATATAAAAGATACACTACACATATGCCAACAAACTTTCCCTCTTTCACAAATCGTGTGCTAATTTAATATCTGAAAATATGTAACAATCATACAAAAAAATAGTAATTAATATACAAAAAGAAAAAAGAGAAACAGGGGTTTCAAATTTGAGGACCCCCGAAATCCAACCAAATTAGTCGGACTCAAATATCATGGGCATGGATTGAATTCTCTCGATCATTGGGGTCGATCTCAAATTTATCCATGGAAGCCTTTCTACTGCTTCGCGCCCTCAAAAGTCCATAGAAATTCTTGATATCCTTCATCGGGTGAATCCCATTCAACCCTTCCTTCACGGGCTCCTGATCCGGTTCATCCTGGGTCCGACCCGAACCGGATCCGGTCAACCTCTTCCCGACCCGAGACGCGAGATTCCCCTGCAGCGCAGTGATGACGGTTTTGAGCGCCCGGCTGGGCGAGCCCCGGTTCGATATCATGATCTCGCCAATCTCGGCCTGGCTCAGGGTCGCCCCGGTTTGGAAAATCTCCTCCACTTGCGGGAACAATTTGTGCTCTTTTAACCCCAAATGACTGTTGGCTAAATTTTTGAAGGCGGTGAAATCGCAGAGGGGGAAATTGATGTGGACGTCGATTCTCCCGGGCCGTAGGATCGAGGCGCCGACGTTTTCCTTGCTGTTCATGGTGAAGACCATGACGCGCTCGTCGCCGCAGCAGGAGAATATTCCGTCCATGAAGTTGAGGACTCCGGACAAGCTCAGCGCCGTCGATTTATCCTCCAAGTGACGATCGAGATCCTCGATCACCAGCAACGACTTCTTCGTCGTTTGGAGGAGGAGGTACTTCAAATCGGCGTCGTTTCGGACCTTGTGCAGATTGATCTCGTACACGTCGTAGCTCAGGAACTTCGCCATCGCGGCGATGAATGTGGATTTGCCGGTCCCCGCCGGCCCGTACAGCAGGTAGCTCCGCTTCCACACGCGGCCTAATCGGTGGTAATACTGCCTGGACTTCAAAAAATTCTCTAAATCCGATTTTATTTTCGTCTTCAGATCCGCGTCCATCACCATCGTCTCCATCGTCGCCGGATGCGTGAACGAGGTCGATCTCCACCGTCCATTCCTCCCCGTTCCGTCGTCCACGTTGACGAACAACCTCACCTCCTTCAGCTTCTGCTCAATCTCATCAAACGTCTGGTGAATGTGCTGCAAATACTGCACCAAAACCCGCCGCTTGTCGTTCTTCCTAATCTTCAGCACCAGCGACTTTTCGCCCTCTCTCTCGCCGTTTTCGTTCCTCCAAAACACTCTGGCGCCGAGGAACTGGTCTGTCACGATTTGATTCTCGTCGAGAACGAGATTGATTTCAGTCGGCTTCGTGCCGGCGAAGAGGTTCGCGAAATCGGAATCTTCGACGGACGGCAGAGAATTGAGGTACGTGCTAACCTTTCGGTACAATTGATTCTCCTGCATGTTTCCGTTGAATTTCGGCACCTTGTAGAACTGGTAGACATAGCACTTCTCCTGCAGCAAACGCCATACCTTCTTCAACGAATGGATTAAACATGTTCTGGACAAGAATCTCGAAATCACACCCACTAAAACGATAGAGAAAATTAGTATAGCGAGGCTCCCGAAAGTAAACATGACCGATATAGAGGCAAAGAATTTGAGATTAGCTGAACAAAAAGAAATGGTTTAAATGATGAGAGTTGGAGATGCAGAGGAGGTAGGAATCAACATTAAAGGTTGATGAATGATGAAGATGCGTTGGGGTGGGAATATATCTGGTCTGTTTAAGGAGGAAGTAGGGGAAACAAAACTAAATTAGTCGTAGAATTTGAAAGAAGAATGTTGAATAAGTCTATTTAAGTGATTTTGGTATGACCGTATTTGAGAAATCAATTTTTATAGCCGCTACACGGTTTGTGCTTAATTAGTCAAATTATTTTAGGTGAAATAAGTCTCTATGTGTGTGTTTGTGTGAATTATCTGACGCACATGTTGTCTGACTGGATTTATTGTGTGCTTGACATGAGATGTAAATAGGTATAATGTTTGCATAATACAGATTTATTTAAGATATTTCTAACTAATCCAGTCTTTTCTATTTTAAAGGGAAAAATGATTTAATTATATTTTACTCTAAGATAGTAAAAAATTAGTGTCGGTCATGTTTGTATTGTAAGCACTTCCTTTCTGAGGGGATTAGTCGCGACTTGCGACGCAAACTATTGTTACAAAAGAAGAAAGAAACATGTGTTTCATGTCATGTGTACTAGTTCATAATTGTGGTTGGGTTAATCAAGTGTATTATGTGTTATAAATGAAATACATTACACTATAAAATACATACGGTGGGACAGTAGATGTGGAATCCATTTAATTATGTATCTAAACAATTTCTCAATCTACTTGGAGAAAAATATATATTCTCTGTTTTTTGTTTGCATTATTAGTCAGCATTTCCGCGCATTTCCGGTTAGATAAGTCAAGCATGTGCATACTTAATTGGGCGTTTATGACCCAGAAACATGTATATTTTCTGAATTACTAACATTTTTTTTTATGTGGAGTATTTCATTTTTCGTGATTATAAGTCAATATAGACTGTAATTATTTATTTACTTAGGTTTCAATAGGCTTGTTTCTTTTCTAGGACCATGAGCTTAACAGCTTGTGTTATACTATTATGGACCAATTTCTTCTTTTTCTTTTTGTTTTTTGAAGGCGTTAATAATGCAAACAATATGCTTTCATTACAAGACAACTACTTTCTTTATTTTATCATTATTACGTCATAAACAATTAAACCGTAGGAGCGGCTACAGGCTTTTCGAATAATTTATTTGTGCACATTTGTCTCTTCTATTTACCCTCCACAAAATAATTCCAAAATTAGTTTTACTCAAAAAATAAAACAAATATTTCTCTAAATCAAGTAGAAATACATTCTCAGGAAAAGCCCCAAAAGAATAAATTTTTACAATTCTTCTAACTATATAGTCCAGCTATTGTTTTAATCTTTTTTAAAAGGGTAAATATCATTTAAAACCCCCAATTATACCTATTTTATCAAAAATACCCTGAACTTTAATAAATGTTTTTTAAAACCCTATACTATCAACCTTTTATCAAATATACCCCGCATTCACATTCTGGCGCCCGAATTTCTGACGTGGCTTTGTGGGACGCCAATGTGTAATTTGTCAATTTTCTTTATTAATGACATGGCACAAAACGACGTCGTTTTGTGCCTATAATTGAAAAAATAAAATTCACTATGGATTTCCATTAAAAAAGGCTGAAACTTTTTATTTTTCTTAAGAATTGAAACAAGAAATTCTCAAAATAAAGAACTGAAACAACAAAAGCTTGACATTAAACTACCCAGAAGAACTCAAACAAGAAGAACCCGTAGCCCAGACCTTAACGTGAACGTCAATCGGTTCGATTTGCAAACTCGCACCGAGGAAGTGCGGATGCTCAAGCTACCAATTCCGGCAAAGATAGTAAACAATCGGAACTTTCCCATGGCGATGCAGCGCCGCCGGAGGCAGCGGTACAATAAAATGATGATTGTGTCAATATTTGGGAGATTTCTCAGTCCAAACCTTCGCTCTTTCCGGACTCAATCTGCCTACATTTCTTCATTCTCCCATCCATCTCTTCACCCTAATAATCCAACTCAACTGCCTAAATGAGTAGCAATGGGGGCACATCTACCACATGTTCGATGAAATGACAGAGAGAATGATGAGAGGAAGTGCCTGAATTTGAGGGGAA
Source organism: Salvia sclarea (assembly GCA_036873715.1). Lineage (NCBI taxonomy): Eukaryota > Viridiplantae > Streptophyta > Magnoliopsida > Lamiales > Lamiaceae > Salvia > Salvia sclarea. Next base: position 1,598,373 of record JAYJMF010000056.1, read on the forward strand.
AGAGTAGAGAGCATTATTGTTTATGGTGATAGTGATTCACTCCACTTCTGCTTTTTTTCTCTTTTCTTGCTTTTATGGATTCGATTTTTGGCTTCCTTTTGGGATGAGGAGTGACATGATATTCAGTGTAGTTTGTTTATCAGTGTATGATTTTTTTTTTTTTTTTGAATTGGATGCTTTGTTTGTTTCCCTAATAAAATCTGCACAAAAATTGAATGATCAGTGTAGTTTGTTTATTAATGTTGAGCCTCCAGTGCTATTACGTTATTCAACATTGGAAATTTTAACTTGATTTCTTGATTATCGTCTCAACTAGCACATTACAACCCCTCTCATCTCATTAAATTAGAAAAAAAAAGAGAAACAATTCAAATAAGTCGCATATAAATACATAAACCAAAAGTTGCCCATTCTTCCATAATGTTTGATCAATTCCAAAGTGATCAATGGTAAACTACATGTTCAAAATAAATATTTAATTTCCGAAAGTGATCAATGACAAAACACATGTCTAATTTGTGAAAGTGATCAATGACAAAATACATGTCTAAGTTCCGTTGATCAAGACAAAAAAACTTCACAGGTAGACAACTTCATCAAGTAGGCACCGAGTCGTCGAGAACTTGTGAGCTTTGACTAAAATGCACTTCAGGCATAACTTGCACCCTTCTTTCACTTGAAGGCCGCCATTGCCAATATAAAAGAGTTTCAAAAGATTTTATTTGATAAAAGTCATTAAAACAAAGATTATTGAAAATTAGATCATAAAACATACCATAAAATACACTGCACCAGAATTAGTATGCAAAAGTCCGAGGCCTTGTCTCCCCTTCGATCTTTCTCGATTTGAAGTGCTTCCCTTTGGCCTCCCCTTTTGCCTTGGTACAGTTGGTTGATCAACTTGCACCGAAGGAATATTGCTTGTGGTCGAAACATCTTTCCTCGGTCTTCCTCTCGCCCTCTTTGGCTCAATTTCCTAATAATACAACATTTAGTCTCAAGTATCGACTGAATTGATTATAGAAGTTACATAAAAACAACTACAATACCTTTTGAGAAGTGTTTGCCTTACACGTTCTGACATTGTGGTCAAAGCCACCACATTTGCTACACGACATTCTTACCTTTCCTTTCCTTGACAACTTGACTTCTCCAGCTTTTTCCGGTTCATCATGTCCTCGTTTTCTCACCTTCTTTGGCCTGCCAGGCTGCTTTTGATACAGTGGTGGTAGTACAGGTGGTTCATTCACTTGAGGCCAATCATTTTCTCCTCGTATTGGTTTCAAACCAAATTTATAACATGATTGCCAATTAGAATTATGGTAAAACACATCAACGAACTTGGTATAGTCCTCCCTACGATGGATAATGCTTGCCAAAGCATGACAACAAGGCAACCCTGTGAGCTCCCAATACCGACAACTACAGTTCCTCTCAACTAGGTCAACTATATGTATCTCATTGAACTTTTGTACCTCAAACTTCCCGCCAACAGCAGGTACAACATCCCAATCTTTAGTATTATTAAGATCATACTCTAATTTTGTCCTAATATTAAAACACAAGACATCATGTCGACTTTCAGATGATTCATGCAAATCATGTAACCTTTTCATCAGTAGCAGCCTTATCCCATTAAGCATGTCAATCAAAGGACTATCTCTAAACTTAAGTATGAAGCTATTGAAAGATTCACACATATTGTTATCCACGGTATCCAGCTTGTTGTGAGAGTGGATTAAGGACTTACAGAAACTCCTAGGATTCTGACTTAAAAAGTCCTCAGCGGCAACGTTTGATTCTGCTCGTATCTGATCCACATAGGCTTTAAAATCAGACTCGCATGTGCTTTTCACTGCACACCAAAACAGGGTCCGGAACTTATCCCCAAAATATTTCTTCTTCCAGTTAGCATAGATATGTCTAGCACAATGCCTGTGCTCAGCATTTGGCGCTAATGCATGGACCGCATTAATCAATCCCTGCATGTCAGTGAAGCGAGATCATTGCTACGTATATAAACATGTTAAAGAAAAATATTATAAAAGTGAAAGATAACAACGTCAATACCTTTTGTTTGTCACTCATAAAAGTCCACCCAAATCCATCAACAATCCCAAAGTCCTCAAACAACTTCTCCATAAACCATCTCCACGTCTCTTCGTTCTCTTTCTCTACAACTGCCCATGCCAATGGGTACATCTTTTGATTACAATCTTTTGATACTGCAGCAAGTAAGGCCCCTCCAAGTGTGGTCTTCAAAAAGCAAGCATCAAAGCATATAAATCTTCTGCATCCAATGAAAAAACCTTTACGCAATGCTGAAAAACCCACATATACACGTTGAAATACTGGATTTCCTTCATTGTTCAAGTATGTCTTTAGTAAAAATGTTCCCTCTCTATCTCTTTTCTGCAACTCTGTAAGATATGATCTAAGTTTTGCATAGTGAGCTTCAAAAGTTCCTCGTAAAATTTCCATTGCTTTTGACTTTGCCCTATAGCACTTCAAGAGCCGGGCCTGAGTTCGGTATTTTCTTCTCAATACTAGCTGCATTTCTAAGGCCTTCAACTGGGGATTTGTCTTTAACCGCTCCAGAAAACGATCTGCTATCCATCCCGAAGTAACCAGTCTATTATAAATAGGCCTCACACATTCATGACGACCAACATATGTCTTGATTACACATGTTGGTTCATGAGTTAATTTGCTAGCATATAACTTCCACGGGCAGCCAGGTTCACATTTTGCTTGTATTCTGTGAGCTTCAGATTTTACCAATTTGAGGTTGTGACCATTTACAATTCCCCACAATCTCACTACAGCCTTGCATTCTGCAACATCACTAAATCTCATTCCAATTTGCAGCTTCAACTTCTTATGATCGCAATCTTTGTCGTACTGCAGTTTTTTTTCCATAACCAATTTGGCATCTTCATCTTCATAAATTGAACCATCAGATTTTTCATACTCAGATACATACCCATCCTTATTTTCATTCACCACATCAATACTATCATAATCTGAAAGTTCTGCATCATTAGTAGGTTCTAATTCCTTGCCACCATCAGGTTCCAGTACCACCAAATCTTTCTCACCATTAAGTTCCAATCCCTCTACCACACCATCAAATTCCAAAACCTTCCCACTTTTCACAGCATCAAGTTCTAAATTGTCACATATTATGACATCAGGTTCCATATGCTTCCCACCATCAACATCCATATCCTTAAACCCGTCATTAGGATCCATAGCCTCCTCGACATCAGCATCCAAACTCCCACACTCAACATAAACATCCAGACACGCCATATCGTGATCAACACAGTGATATATTGTGCAACAATACTCAGATTCATCTTTAAAGAACCTAAAATTATTAGTGTTCTTAACCCTAAAGGCAAATTTTTGAAGATCATGACACCCTGGCTCAACATATGATTCAACTAATTCACAAAAGGTCCATGAATACCAATCCCATTCTTCAAGAACATCAACCTCACCACCTACATATCCTGTTTCCCCCTCAAATTTTCCACCATAGTGTATTCGAATGGTGATTAAATCATGGATACCCATTCTGCACGTGGTGCAAAAAAATAAGCATTGATTAATAATCACTAATTTGACTATATATTAACAATATTTAATCGCACCTAAGGTTATAACATGAAAAAGACAAAATCATATTCCTTTTGATCTTGAAAGGTGAGAACCACTATCTTTGTAGTCTCACCATAAAAACGACAAACACTACCCCACGAAGCATAAAAATAAACTAATAAACTAATTTTTGGGGATTCATCGTTCAAAAAAAGACACGAAGAAAAACATACCTTTGAAGAGGCTTTACTTTCTTCACGCCACTTGCATGCCTTGGTTTCAATACTTAATTTTGAGTTCTTCGCCAATCGTTTGCCTTGATTTTAGATTTTGGGGATGAAAGAGATTTCTTGAATGAGTAGGCGAAAGGGTGCAGGATTAGTTTTGGATTTTAGTATTTGTTGGAGCATAAAAGGAAGATGTAAAGGTATTAAGTGTTCATTGTTAATTTAGTTTTCAATTTAAGAAAAAGTTTCAGCCTTTTTTAATGAAAATCCATCGTGGATTTTATTTTTTCAATTGTAGGCACAAAACGACGTCGTTTTGTGCCATGTCATTAATAAAGAAAATTGACAAATTACACAGTGGTGTTCCACAAAGCCACGTCAGAAATTCAGGCTCCAGAATGTGAATGTGGGGTATATTTGATAAAAGGTTGATAGTATAGGGTTTTAAAAAACATTTATTAAAGTTCAGGGTATTTTTAATAAAGTAGGTATAGTTCGGGGTTTTAAATGATATTTACACTAAAAAAATGATGATATCAGGTACAACAATATTATTCTATAGTAATAGAATAACCAATTGTCATTGTTTTCCACAAAAAGAGTCATTAGTTTGTGCAACACAAAGCGGTAATTGTTCCTCTTTATCTTGTTTTCTATACATAAATTACTAGTTTGTAGCCCGTCGACAGATGCAACACAAAAATATTTTAGTAATACTTGACAATTTTATTAAAGTATTTTTGAATATAAAGAACCCACCTTTCACCGTGGTTCCGATCCACTTGTTAAGCCTACATTAATTCTTCCAATTAATGTCTTAAAATACTTATATATATAGTCTAATGCAATGCCATGCATGACTTAAGGCTTAACTTATCCTTATAATAATACTCATACATATATAAGTTCGGGGTGATAATATAACATATAATTCTCTCATGATATCATATATATTAGAGGTGAGCAAAAAGTACCGAAAAATCAAACCGACCGAAAATCGTACCAAAATCGACCCAAAATTATGGTTAACCGTACCGGTTTGGTCGGTTTTTTTTTTATAATTTTAAAGAAAAACCGAACCGCCGATTCGGTTACGGTCTTTAAATTTAAAAAAATCGACGATTAACTGACGAGCCCAAGGTTTTGTGCTCTTTTTGTGTCTTTTTGTGTGTCGCGTCTAGGTCTAGATCGAGTCTTTGTGTCTGTTTTTGTGTGTTTTGTGCCTGGGAGGGCACGCTGTCGTTGTGGGCAGGTTGGAGCAGGAATTGGGCACGGCGAGGATCATTCTGCAAGGCGGACGCGCTGAGATACGATTGCAACCCCAAAGTCGCCAGGAGCATGGTTCGCGGAGAGCGGACAAGAAGGTCGTCATGACCATGATCAGAAATGCTTCCGCTCCTTGGCATGGCTTTGCCTACAAACCGCGCAGAATGGATTCCAAGAAGGTGGTCCTGGGCAGGACGGGTCGTGTGATGGCCAAGACAGAAGGAAGGAAGGAAAGGGCACGATGCTAGGCATGAAGACTGAAAGGCTGCAACCCTAATCCGATCCGAAGAGGCGGCTACCCCCCAGCGCAATTCTCGGGAGTGATATGCCTGAAGGCGATTGGATAAGGAAGCAGCGGGCACGCCACAAAGAGAGAGTCCAACCGAAGCTGGAGTCTCCCGGCGGGCACGCCAGCTGGAAGGATAGAGTCCTACCTCGACTCAAACTCTATCCGGTGCAGCCATGAAGAGTCCGAACCCTAGCCATCTCTAGCCCTATAAATACCTTGTTAATGTGCGTTTGTGCACAAGTATCTCACATACAATTTCCGGCATTCAATAGCTAGAATTCTCTCGTAGTTTAGTTTTGAAGTCCCTTCGGGGCAAACTCTTATTTTTGTTATCGTATGTTGGCTACGAGCACTTTCGGCTCGTTGTCTTTTCTTTTCTATTAATCAAAGTACTTTTCCGTTTACATCATGGTTTCAATTAATGATTGCATGATGTGTTCGTTTAAATCTAGCTAAGTAGGTATACTGGCTTGGGCATGACAAGATGTGAAATATGAACTTGACAAACTGGTGAGATCTAATTA